>CAJQZP010000301.1:3442500-3725000 GCA_907164705.1 Parnassius apollo | reverse complement strand
GACGTAGCATAAAGTTCTCTTTGCCAGAAATGCGCCGTTCGTACTTGAGAATTTGACCAAACCAGATCAAACTATAAGGATAATGAGAATTTTGGAATAATGGCAGGCAGATCAGTTTTAATCAATTTACATATAGATTACTAATTGAACTAAAAACTATATCAATTTTTATATTTTTGGTTGACTATTTTTACACATTTTTGGTACACTATTTTTTGTTTAAATTATTACACTTTTCAAATTATATAACGAAAAGCTTAAAAAGACCTAATTATTTAAACGTATAAATGTAAGTTACTTATAATATTTTATTTATTAGTAACTCAAAGCAAAATATACTATTTCTTCCCTTAGATGAAAGATGGCGCTGTTTTGAAAACTAAAACGTAGATCGTCGCGAAGGTTAAAACTAATTGTAAATTTTATTTATAAACATTTAATTTATTTGTTTTTCAAATTTTCCGTTAACCTGCCTATAACTAACATAATCTAAAATAATAGAAAATTATCTTATTTTAATTTTCTTAATTTTCGATTTCTTTTTTAATTTTCGTTATTGGATAAAAAGTAACCTAAATACAAAATTACATTAAAATCGCTCTATTAGTTTTTGCGTGAATAGTGAATACACAGACAGACAAACATTCTAAAAACTACTAATTTGGCTTTTATTTAGTCTCCTGAACTTGTTTCTTCATGAATATATTACAGTTGCAGATACAAACACGACTTTTTTTACAGAATTATTATACCATTTTCGAGCGTGCCCAAAAGATGCAGATGCCACGGTGCGGTAACTCTAATTTTTAAAAGCAGGCTAATATTGAGGTTCAAAGCTCAATTTCTTCCTATTTGTTTTACAGAGAAAATAAGCATAACTCCTATAGCTTTTTAAATTCTTCATTGTGGCGAACAATGGAAATGCCACCTAGAAACGTTAGAGTCAGTGGAGAGACATGCTAAGAAGCTTATTGGTAACATTTATTTGTTAAATGAAACCAATTTTACAAATTTTATCGCGTTTAAATTTAACTTTTTAATTCCCGACTTTTCGGGTGCTTTCCAGCACCTATAGTCACAGAAGGGACTGAGTTGATCGACATCCCGATGTCATAGTTAGCTCAGTTACCTTCAGTTTTTAAATATTAATTTTTGGTCGACTACCGGCATAGGTCTGACATCGATATTACACATGACCTTTGTTTGATAAACCGTGCAGTGGCGGTTTAGAATATCCACTACCCCATATCTTCCCGTGAATGTCGTAAGAGGCGACAGAGGGACACAGAAAGGAGATGGGCAGCAGCATCTTCCTAAAACAATAACATAATAAAAAACTGCGGTTGCCAACCCTCTCGCCAAGGGTGACAACTATGGCAAATATCCCCCCATGAGCAACGACACAAATAAACGGCCTCCAGTCCTCGGCGGCCCCGCTACTCCTGGATACGGTGGCGACCATGGTAACGGCGGGGCAGGGGGTGCTAAGAATCTCCGGTGGAGGTTCGGTTGCCACCTACGACGACTCGACCTGGCAACGTATAACGCACGCACCCTGAGGACTGACGAGAAGATACTGGAGCTGGAAGAAGAGGTAGACAAGTTGCGCTGGCATATTATTGGATTATCTGAGGTCCGAAGAGAGGGGGAGGACACGGTAATCCTCGAGTCCCGCAACTTGTTCTATCACCGGGAGGGCGACCATCTGTCCCAAGGAGGTTTCGGATTTATCGTCCACAAGTCTCTCGTCAACAACGTTGTAAAGATTGGGAGTGTGTCGACGAGGGTCGCGTACCTGATACTCAGAATCACCAAACGGTATTCGATGAAGGTCATGCAGGTCTACGCACCAACCTCGGCACATCCCGATGAGGAGGTGGAGGAAATGTATGAGAATATTTCTAGAGCCATGCATTCCTCCAAAACCCACTACACGGTGTTGATGGGAGACTTCAACGCAAAACTAGGCATAAGAGAAGGCAGTGAGCTGAAGTTAGGGAAATTTGGAGTAGGGCAACGGAACCGTAGGGGCCAGCAGCTGGCTGACTTTATGGAGAAACAGGGACTCTTTATGATGAACTCTTTCTTCCAGAAGCGGCCCCACAGGAAGTGGACCTGGTCGAGCCCCGACGGTTCGACAAAAAATGAGATTGACTTCATTATGACGACCAGACGCCAACTGTTCAGTGATGTCTCAGTGATCGCAAGGGTGAAAACTGGCAGCGATCACCGAATGGTTAGAGGCACACTGAACCTAAATGTTAAGTTGGAGAGGTCTCTTCTAACGAAGTCAACGCTCCGTCCCCCTCGTGCTCTAATCCAGAATCCCGAGACTTTTCAGCTCGAGTTACGTAACCGCTTTCAGTGCCTAGAAGATTGCAATGCAGTGGACGATATGAATGACAAGCTCGTGGAAACTGTCCATGCGGTCGGAGCTAAGTTCTGCAAGACCCGCCGCAGAAGAACACAAAAACTCTCCGATCACACTCTTAATCTCATGGCTGTTAGACGGGAGATGAGGCTGCAATCGTCAACAGATTTGACAGCATACAGGCAACTGAACAGACAAATCTCCAAAGGCGTACGGCGAGACTTACGCAACTTTAATACTGCTCGTATTAAAGAAGCGATCGAGCGGAACCAGGGCTCCAAAGTCTTTGCCAGAGATCTGTCAGCCAGAAAGAGCCAACTGTCAAAGCTGAAGACTGAGTGTGGCAGCATCGTTTCCGGGACACCTGAGATTTTGAGTGAGATTGTTCTATGGGAGGTTCTATGGGCAGCTGTACACATCATCGTTGGAGCCACACGCAAGTGTGAGTAACGATCCAAGAGCAAATCTTACCCGACACTACTCCGATGATATCCCGGACGTCAGTCTAAGCGAGATTAGAATGGCTCTCCAGCACCTTAAAAATGGCAGGGCCACAGGCGAGGATGGAATTACAGCGGAGCTTCTGAAAGCGGGTGGAACACCGGTACTTGAAGTCCTTCAGAAGCTCTTCAATTCCGTCCTCCATGGTGGCACTACTCCGGAGGCGTGGAGCAGAAGTGCGGTGGTCTTGTTCTTTAAGAAAGGCGACAACGCTCTCTTGAAGAACTACAGACCGATTTCCCTTCTGAGCCGCGTCTACGTGTTGTTTTCGAGAGTCATTACGAATCGTCTCGCACGCAGACTCGACGACTTCCAGCCTCCCGAACAAGCCGGTTTCCGAAAAGGCTTCAGTACCATAGACCACATACATACCTTGCGGCAGATTATACAGAAGACCGAAGAGTACAATCGGCCACTTTGCCTGGCGTATGTGGACTATGAGAAAGTCTTTGATTCCGTCGAAATTTGGGCGGTGCTACAGTCCCTTCAGCGATGCCAAGTTGACTGTCGGTATATCGAAGTGCTGAAGTGTTTGTACAGTAGGATTACGATGGCTATCCGAGTACAGAACCAGAGTTCGAAACCTATCCAACTGCAGAGAGGTGTAAGACAGGGTGATGTTATATCCCCGAAACTCTTCACCGCTGCATTGGAAGACGTTTTCAAGCTACTGGACTGGAAAGGATACGGTATTAACATCAATGGCGAGTACATTACTCACCTTCGATTTACCGACGATATAGTCCTTATGGCAGAATTGCTGGAGGACCTTAGCACTATGCTCAATGACCTCAATGGTGTCCCAACGGATAGGTCTTAAGATGAACATGGACAAAACAAAGATCATGTTCAATGTCCATGTCACACCTATGCCGGTAGCTGTTGGGAGCACTATGCTCGAAGTTATTGACGAGTACGTTTACCTGGGACAAATAGTCCGACTAGGTAAGTCCAACTTCGACCGAGAGGTCAATCGACGGATTCAACTCGGCTGGGCAGCGTTCGGGAAATTACGACACATCTTCTCGTCAGGTATACCTCAATCTCTGAAAACTAAAGTGTACAACCAGTGCGTGTTGCCAGTGATGGCTTACGGATCAGAAACGTGGTCCTTCACTGCTCCATAGCTCGCCGAGCGACCTTGAGGACGCTCAAGGTCGCTCGGCGAGCTATGGAGAGGGCTATGCTCGGAGTTTCTCTGCGTGATAGACTCAGAAATGAGGATATCCGCAGTAAAACCAGAGTGACCGACATAGCCCAACGGATTACTAAGCTGAAGTGGCAATGGGCCGGCCATATAGCTCGAAGAACCGATAACCGATGGGGAAGAAAGGTTTTCGAGTGGCAGCCTCGTACCGGTAGGCGTAGTGTAGGGCGACCCCCCACTAGATGGAGTGACGACCTGGTAAGACACGCAGGAAGTCGATGGATGCAGGTGGCTCAGGACCGTGCTTTGTGGCATTACTTGGGGGAGGCCTATGTTCAGCAGTGGACTTGTGAAGGGCTGTAATGATGATGATGATGATGATTGTTTTGTCCATGTTCATCTTAAGGCCTATCGGTTGGGAGACACTATTGAGGTCATTGAGCATAGCGCTTAGGTCCTCCAGCGACTCTGCCGTAAGAACTATATCGTCGCCAAATCGAAGGTAGTAGTGATGTACTCGCCATTGATTTAGGCTCAACGGAGCATAGTGCTCAGGTCCTCCAGCGACTCTGCCGTAAGAACTATATCGTCGACAAATCGAAGGTAGTAGTGATGTACTCGCCATTGATTTAGGCTCAATGGAGCATAGTGCTTAAGTCCTCCAGCGATTCTGCCATAAGGACTATAACGTCGACAAATCGAAGGTGAGTGATGTACTCACCATTGATGTTAATAACGTATCCTTTCCAGTTCAGTAGCTTGAAAACGTCTTCCAATGCAGCGTTGAAAAGTTTCGGGGATAAAACGTCACCCTGTCTTACACCTCTCTGCAGTTGGATAAGTATCGTATTCTGGTTCTGTACTCGGAAAACCATCGTAGCCCTACTGTACAAACATTTCAGCGCTTCGTTATACCGACAGTCAACTTGACACAGCTGAAGGGACTGTAGCACTGCCCAAATTTCGACGGAGTCAAAAACTTTTTCTTAGTCCACATACGCAAGGCAAAGTGGCAGATTGTACTCTTCGGTCTCCTCTACAATCTACCGCAGGGAATGTATGTGGTCTGGAAGTCGTCGAGTATGCAAGGTCGAAAGGTATGCAAGGAGAATATAGGAAAGATGAAGAAATTAAACAACACTATTATAGAATCGAAATCCCCTATATTTAAAGCTATAACAAAGGAAATCGTGAGAATATCACAAGTATACATATTTCGTAGTATTTTCAATATTATTCATTAAACAATAGTTGCCGTATTTTCGAACAGTTAGCAAAATCGATTTTAAATAGAAAAATCGATTTAAAACGTATACGAACAGAAAAACGTAAGTCAAAAATAAAGTTACAAATGTACATTCAACTTTACAAAATTTTACTGACACTAGAAATCTCTTACAATAACAAATATACAATTTAAAAAGCGTTATTTAGCCGAATTGATAATAGAAAATCTCCGCTTCTATTCCATAAATTTCTTTTATTTTTCTTTAATTCTTTAATGTGAAAGATATAATTGAGGGTATCTTTATTTTTTACAAATTTTCAACGTCAGTTTTTATATAAACGTAGTCGTGTGAATATTGCAGTCCGATGGTCTACGCTACAGTACGTTTAATATAATAAATTAAAGAAATGAAGTAATATTACGAACGTAAGTATCGCTTTAGTAAAATTTTAACAACAAAAATATTGAATTTGCTTATTACACAATTTGAGTTATTTTATCAAACTGTGATCAATGTGACCAATGTGACCAACAGTGGCGAAACCTGTAAAAAATTACACTGCGAGATTAATGTAACGCCTAAATATTGGCTAACTCTTTTGGTAAATGTTACTCTATGGTCTATGCAATGTAGCTAAGCTTACTTTAGACATTTAATCGAATGCCGGCATTTAAAGAACATACTATTATGCCCAATTACCGGCTGACTGCGTCAATGGACTGCGACATGAACACAACTTTCACTGTCGAATAATTTTCTCATTATTATGCTATTTTTTGTTCTCTTCTTTAATATCATAAAATTATCGTTCTAAATTAAATAGTTCAAATGTTATTAAATCAAGAACTAAAGATGTACATAAAATAACAATAACATTGCTTACTATAGATAATTGTAGAAAATAAACATGGCCGAATACAAGGCCCCTAAATGCTGACTCGTATTAAAATATATCGATATTATAATAAATTACAAACGTATCGACAAAAAAAAACAATACAAAATGTACAAATAAACGTACTGCATACATAGGATGGTGAAGTTGGCATAAGTATGACCCTGAGTTGTAAGCCACGTGTTTCTGTATAGCGGCAATAAACTTCAAAGCCAGACGTCAACGAGAACGAGATTATTTCTTGCCGAGATCGCGATCACGATCACGACCACCGTCACGTCACCTTGACGTGACGGCGATAGTTTTCCCACCGCGACCTTTGACTAGAGAAGAAAGGACATGACATAAAGATCGTTAGTTGTAGGAATGTAACGAAATATCGGCGTCTCTTTTTAGCTTATGAGTATATTCTTATGTAAAAAAGGACAACAGTAGTTTTATCACTACCGAATATGGCAACAATTTTTTCGCTGCGGCCGGGCGACATGTTGTGACACAGTCAATGACATTATGACAACTATATCAGTTGTCATTGCGACTTGTGAGTGTGTTATTTTCATATGTTTCTCCCGTGGAATTTGATTATACGAAATTTCTTATTCTATTCTTCGGGACTTTGAAATCGGGATAAAAAGTATCCTATATGTTAATTCAGGTAATAAACCATTTGTGTGCCAAATTATTACATTCAAACTGGTCTGATACTTTTGGCGTGATTGAGGAACAAACAAACATTCAAACTTTAGCATTTATTATATTTTAATTAGTTGTATATTTAACAAAAATTCTTTAATTAGTATTTCTTGTTTAGTAATTCTCGGGAAATAATTGTAACATAAACAATAGATAGTTACATTATAAAAACAAAAAAGCCGACTGCTTAAAAGTAATGAACTGAAAACATAGGTATAAATTTTATCCTATTTTATATATACTTCAGTAATCCCCTTTTAATTTCCTTTATTTGGATACCCCTATCGATAGCTTGAGTTAAAAAAATTAAGGACTTACAATTTGGCGACAAAAATCTGTCATATTGATTTTAAAAAAAAACCTAACTAAGAACACACGGGTGTTTGAGACGAATCACACGAAAGAATCTTTTTCTAAATAAGCGCCACACTATCGATATTAAGTATAGTGCGCAGCACTGCATCAAACCGCCATCTTTGTGCCAGACTCAGTTTAGGTATACACGTTTTTGTCGTAGGTATGTCATATCCTTTCTATCTTCTCTAGTCAAAGATCGCGACGATCTCGGTGGTTTAGTCAGTTAGTTGTAGCTGTCGTGCGTCGGCGCGGTGCGACGTCATGGCGTCGGTGTAGTCGGATAAGTTTAAATGTATTTTATATTGCCGGTACATCGGCCGAGTTCTCGCGGTCGCGCCGATCTACTCTAAACTCCGGCGGCCGGGATGACAGCGGTCAGGCGACGGGCTTGCGGTGCACAGGCGGCTATAGTAAATGTATGTGTCGCTACTTCGACGCCATCATCTCGTTCTCGTCTACGTCCCGGTGACGGCGGCGGTGGACAACCGTTCTTAGCCTCATCTTACAATGAAGGCTGTTCTATAACAAATCTTTCAACGTTCTAAACGAGGCTTTACACGTGGCTTAACGAGTGACTCCATCTGGCGATAACAAGACGCAACTTTTATTGTGTATAAATAAATTTTGCGTTCAATTTCATTAACGAGCGAAAATCGTCGCCACGCATAACAGCATTATCATTTTACTCTGATTGTTCATAGACAAGTACGCACAGTGAGTGTACGGATATAAAAAAACTATTATTTTGAGATTTTATCAACAGTGTGAAAAATAGTACTCAGTTTTTTTAATAATTTATAAATAATTTTATATTTTAATTTAAAAACTGAGTACTAATAACTTCGTTATACGATGGGATTAAAATATTTAAACGCTAAGGCGAGGTAGTGGACTATACGAAAACTTAGAAATGGCCGGTGCCAATATATAAACAATTGTTAAAAAAGTAATTAAAAATAAGAGTTCACTCTTCCTAATTCAACTTCATTGTCATCCTTCTTGCAAACGCAAACTTACCTTCACGCAAAACATGCTAACGGAAGACGTTCGCGATAGACTGGTGCAAAAATCCTATCGTAAATTCGTATCCCTATTCTACGAAGAAGCTCGGCGAGTTCGGACTAATTTGAAAAAGAAATGTCTTGCCATTTAGTGCATGACTTTATGTTCGACAGGCGACTATAAATGAGGTTAGAGGGTTTGGTGTTTTTTTTTTGACCGTCTTTGGGCTACTGCTTTCTGTATATTCGTTTAAATAATGGTTTCTGGTTGACTTTTAAAAGTCAAAGTGGCGTGATATTGTGCATTGAATATCTGCGCATGTGAACAAAGAGTAGGATCGATGAAACGAGTACCCTGATGTGTGTAATAAGTCCTCAAGTTATTTTGTCCGCTTCGGTACTTGTAAATACCGTCATCATATATCATAATTAGCGACACCAGAGTGTCTGCTAGGCTATGTTGTCGTCAAAACTACGGAATATGACGTCAAAACTTCGGAATGTGACGCATCAACATTCATGAATTCTTTTGTAAATAAATTATAATTAAATACACGCTCAGCTCAGCAACTTCTTTAAGCTGTAGAGTCAGTACCCAGTACCACAATACCCCTAATTAACTCCAATTTTTGCCTTTTTTTCCAATTTTTGCCTTTTTTTGATCATAGACTCGTACGATTCATACATTCGTCGGTGATACTTAAGTAATTGGAAATTATCCTTAGTACAGAATGTAAGCATTTGGTCACATAGTCAGACGAATATTAGTTGCAATGTTTCTGCCTATATTAAACAAAATATGACTGCTTCACAATTTTTTAAAATTAAAAATGGGCTCACTCTTGACCTCCATCTGGCCCGAGGGAAGAGATGAGGTCGATGATTGAGCGAGTTTGCTCAGGAGAAGGCTGTTAACACGCACCTTGAAGAGGTTCAGGTTATAGGCACTTGGAAAACAGACGCCGGCAGGGAATTCCACCCCTTAGCTGTGCGCATTATGAAGTCTGGATGATAACCTACAATACGTCTGGTACTCCGATAGGTGAATGGAGATGGCGGTTTGAGCTTATGAATCCCATGGGCATACAATGTGTAGAAGTCGGTCTTCTTCAGACGATACTTCGACAGACGAGCAATTTGGCGGCGGTGAGCTAAGCTGTGAATCTTAGTTTCCACCAGCTTTTAATCTCTTGGCTCTGAATTGCACTGAGTCGAGTGCGGCAAATTGATATTTTGCTGAGGCTGAACCTGAAGATGACCTGTATGCAAAAGCCAGAGATTCGATGTGCATAACTGGTTACACCAGGAACTCAGACAGTACAAGGATACTATTCCTGATCCAAATTAGACAAGAAAATATAAAAATTCTTTCAAGATATATTCAACAAAAATCATTAACATCTGTTTACAATCGGCGAAGATATAGCGTAACATAAAAACAAAAAATACAGGCGAATTAAGAATCAGCAGTTAATAATATAAAAAGTATAAAACTATTTTATTAAAATATAACTATAGTTATAAGTGGCACTTCAAGTAAGCGTATACTTTAAAACAGAACAAATTTGGGACCTCTGTTTTAATATAACTGACATAATAATTTACTAATTTGATAGGAAGGATTCTAACTAGTAAATTACTACCCAACGCAGGCATTAGATATTCTATTGAATATTTTATTAATATTAAGCATGGATCTTTTTTGTTTTATTTCTACTATTTTAATTTTTCATCCGGTTTCCTACCGATAACTAAAAGAACTATGGAACAACTAGCGATCAATCGAACTGTGTAACAGATTTAAAGGGTAACATGTAACATCAGTACCGTAACAATAGAATCCTTTTCTCTGTTTGTTCTGTACAAAATAGCAACTCAGTAAGGCCTATGTTTCCTTGACAAGTAAAGTTTTCGCATAGTCCACTATTCATTATTTATCATATTCAAAGCGGTATATATTCTCTAATTTGTTGCAAAGTGTCGTGTTCCGTGGATTGCAGGAGGCGCTCGAACGTTTCCGCTCCAACTTGATTCTTTAACGTTTCTAACTGTAACCAAAATAAATAAATAATTAGTATATTAGGCACCTATTCTACCAAGGAGTCATCTAATCTTCTACCCTTTCTAGAAGCAAAGCAAAATGTATATTTGTGAAAACAAAGGTTAATTTTGCTTACAGTTTGAATAATCGCTGACATAAAAATGTAACTGACACTCAAGCACCATAAATAATGTAATTATTAATTAAGCTGTTTACAACTTCTCAGTGAAAAGAACAAAATAGTTAAACAATCAAAATGTTTATATATTATGACTTACGGAACAGTGTTAATGGTTAATGCTAATACTCGTATAATAATAATAATAATATAATAATAATAATAAGAAGAAGTCGCTCCCCAGCCTCTTCACTACTGGGATCACTCATTTGGTTCCTAAAGACCAGGTTACCACAGACCCGAGCAAATACCGCCCCATTACGTGTCTACCCACCATATATAAGACACTGACATCCATTTTGAGCGCGAGAATCACTCGTCACCTGGAGCTAAATCAGGAGATGTCACGCGCTCAAAATGGATGTCGGGGCGGTGGTCGTGGAACTAAGGAACCACTCCACATTGACGCGGTCATTGGCAAAGTGGTGAAACGCAACCGTCGGAACTTCTCCGCCGCCTGGATAGACTACAGAAAGGCATTCGACTCGGTGCCCCATACATGGCTAAAGAGAGTCCTCGAGCTGTACAAGATAGACTGTACAGTGAGAGACTTCCTCGAGCAGTGTATGGGGCAGTGGAGTACGATCCTTTGTCATCTGGGTGAGCGGATGATGGCTGCGGAGAACCACATAAGGATAAGAAGGGGTATCTTCCAGGGCGATTGTCTGAGTCCAATCTGGTTCTGCCTCTCCCTGAACCCTCTCAGTACCTTACTGGAGGGATCCGGGAGAGGATTTCAGCTACGGAAAGGAGGGACAAAAGTGACCCACCTTTTTCTATATGGATGACCTTAAGTTATTCGCCTCCAGTCGCTCCCATCTTGTGGAATTGCTAAAAATCACTTGTGAGTTTAGCAGTTCCATTGGAATGGAGCTGGGGACGGATAAGTGTGCGGTCCTCCATGTTGAGAGGGGAAGGGTTGCTAACTCTGAGGGCATAGATTTATCTATGCCCGTCAACTTAAGGACCCTTTCCGAGGCTGAAACATACCGATACCTGTGTATGTCACAGAACATCGGTATCGATGAGGCTGGTGTGAAACAGTCAGTTTGCGACGTGTTTTATGCACGCTTGACCAAAGTGCTTAATAGCCTTTTGTCCGGTGTGAATAAGACACACGCATATAACGGTTGGGTCATGCCTGTCCTTATGTATACCTTTGGCATACTCAGGTGGACTCAGACTGAACTTAACGCCCTGGATAGAAAAGTCCGCACTACCATGACGTCCCATAGGATGCATCATCCGAGATCGTCGGTAATGAGGCTGTACTTGCCGCGAAAGCATGGTGGGCGTGGCTTTCTAAGCGCGCTCACTATGCATAATCGTGAAGTGTGCAGCCTCCGTCATTACTTCCTGGCGAGATCGGATGATCCATTCTATAATGACGTCATTTCTAGTGATAAAGGGCTTACCCCTCTATCCTTGGCCAATGAGCAATGGCAGGACCCAGCAGTGCTTAGCATTTCCGACCGGGAGACCGTATGGAAGGAGAAGGAGCTCCACGGGAGGTACTACAGGGTTCTACATGAGCCCTTCGTAGATACAGTCGCCTCCCTCAACTGGCTGCGTTTCGGTGACCTCTTCGGGGAAAACCGAGGGTTTTGTCTGTGCAATACAGGATCAGGTTATTAAGACCAACAACTATCGGAGATACATCCTAAAGGATGGCACCGTCGACGTCTGTCGAGCTTGTCGCCATCCCGGGGAGTCACTTAGACATGTCATCTCCGGTTGTTCGGCGCTTTCTAACTCTGAGTACTTGCACAGGCACAACCTAGTAGCCAGAATTCTACACCAGGCGCTCGCTCTGAAATACGGTCTCGTGGACCGGAAATTGCCGTATTACAAGTACTTGCCGGAAGCCGTGCTCGAAAATGACCGCGCCAGGCTCTACTGGGATCGGGCCATCATCACAGACAGGACTATTCTTGCAAATAAGCCTGATATTGTGCTGATGGACCGGGCACAGTCAAGGATATTTTTGGTCGACATTACCATTCCGTATGACGAGAACCTCGTGAAAGCCGAAACAGATAAGCAAACAAAATATCTGGACCTGGCTCACGAGGTGACCGACATGTGGGGTGGTCTGCCGACCGAAATTATTCCTGTAGTCGTCTCTGCAAACGGGCTAATCCCAGTCAGCCTCTCGGGTCATCTGAGGCGACTGGGACTCCGTGACGGACCGCTCCGGGCTCAAATGCAGAAGGCAGTGGTCCTCGATACCGCCCGCATCGTCCGTCGGTTTCTTTCCCTTTCCCCCTAACCCTCGGCCGTTTGGTCTCCCCTGCCGAGGGCTTCCATCTGGTTGGATCTTTATTTATTTGTGTATTTTTTGTATTTATTTTATTTTATTGATATTTATGTATATTTATCTTTTCATTTTAATTTATAATTATATATTTATAGAAACCAACCAGATGAGAAAACTATACAGATACCCCAAAAATAATAATAATAATAATATAATATAATCTTTATTGAACACAGATAACATCGAGTCTGACCGTGGTTTAGATCGCGCCTGTCTAAACTCACATAATGTCTGGCTGGATGTACTCTAATAAAAATGTGGTTATAGTCTCATGGCGGCATAAGATACCTGATGGTAAGTAACCAGACGACAGTGAGGTTGGGGAGAAGTGCAGTGTGAAATTTCAGGGTCCCTTCCAAGCCCGGTTGTGCATACAATCCACTCATCCATACCTATAAGCCCAGTCAGCAGCTCATCTACATGCGTAGGTAAATCGTACGAGTCCTAGACTTACAAGTCTGGCTGTGGTAGTAATCTATCATGCAGACATACTACCATACAGGCATGGTATGTAATCAGACGACAGCGTGCTTAGGGAGAGAAGTGCAGTGTGAAATTTCTGTATCCCTTCCGAGCCTGTTCTTGTTTATAATCTACTAGGAGTGCATAAGTTACCAGGTAATGCGTGACGATACGCAAGTCAACCACATGCGTTGTGGTATATCCGCACGAGTCTACACTTACAAGTCTGGCTGTGGTAGTAATCTACCATGTGGGCATAAGACACATCCACCAGCAACACAATTACCTGGTGATGCGTGACGAGCCGCAGGTCAACAGCGTGCGCGGGATTGAGTGCGGAAAGACGGCGACGACGACGCTCGTGCGGCGAGTCGCCGGTTGCACCGCCGCCCCAGCGCGCGGCACCACCACGACCCTCCAGCGGTGACGCGGGTCGCGACCCAGGTGGCGCTACCAGCCCACTGCAAAAAAATCGCTCGTTATCTTATGTGCTCCTGTTACTCCGCCATTAATTAAATCACGTGGTAGAGCCACGTTGCAGATATATATTATGGTTGGGGTTGGACTGGGGAAGCACCACGCTCTCACAGAATACCAGCGCAAAATAGCAGTTTAATACTACTTTCGCATGGTGAGTGTAGAGATCCGGAGACCCTTTTTACTGGAATCCACTCCATCTTAGTCCTCAGGGGTGACAACACTTCTTTCTATATTTTGATTCTTAATTGAGGAATGATGTAGACATCTATGGGTCACAGCACCCACTTAACATCAGGTGAACTGTGTGCTTATTTGTTACCCTTTCCTTTTCTTAATGATTTCTAAAATTTACGCGAATACTACACATTGAATTAATATATATACATCCCGTAACTTATTGTACGTCCACTATGGCCAATTTTGCATATAATGTGGCGTCAACCTGATTACGACGTCCAATATACGGACGTCGTAGTCAGGTTTGACATCCATAAAGGTGTCAGACAGGGCTGTGTGGCTTCCCCGTGGCTGTTCAACCTATTTATGGACAGTTGTTTGCAAAATTTGAAAGTTGAAGAATGCGGATTAAGAATGGGTGAGTTAACCGTCAAATTCCTTTTGTACGCCGATGATCAATTTATTCTTGCGTCGTCGGCGGCCGAGTTGCAAATGATGGTTACATTAATGAACGGATCATTAAAAGAAAGGGGTATGAAAGTGAACGCAAGTAAGACGAAGGTTATGGTTTTTGAAAGAAAAGAAAGTAAAACGATTTGTGAAATAAGAATAGAAGGGGAGTTGATCGAGCAAGTAGATGAGTTTGTATATTTGGGCTGCGTATTGTAGCAGGGATGGGAGATATGATAAGGATATAGAACGACGAGTGAATGCGGGAAATAGAGTAAATGGGGCCCTGCACTCTATTGTGAAGAGACAAAATGTGTCGAAAAAGGCACGTATGGCAATTCACAATGCTGTGTTGGTCCCTACTTTAACGTATGGCAGTGAAAGTTGGGTGTGGCAGAAGAAGCACGAGAGTAGAATAAACGCAGTAGAAATGCGGTCGTTAAGGAGTATGTTAGGGCTGAATCTTAATGACAGGGTAAGAAATTGTGTAATAAGAGAAGAGTGTGGTTTGCAAGATGATTTTGTGACCAGGATTAAGAAAGGAATGCTTCGGTGGTTTGGTCATGTGGAAAGAATGAATGAGGAAAGAGTGACAAAGAAAATTTATGTTGCAGAAGTGAATGGCAGAGTCGGAAAGGGACGTCCTAGGCGAAAATTTATCGACCAAATTGACGATTTATTGAAAACGGGCCAAATTAGGAGTACCCTTAACCGACGAGCATGTATGCGGAGGTGTATGGATGTGAAGGAGGCGAGAGAGGTGTGTCTGGATCGTGCCAAATGGAAGTCTGTAGTCTCTGCCTACCCCTGTGGGTGACAGGCGTGAGTGTTTATGTATGATAAGTTACCTTCTGATTGAGTACAGGAAGATGGACTCAATTGTAGATATTGACAGGTTTCATAGAAGTTTGTTTTATTATACTGTGACTAATAACCTCTGACTAATAACCTAATATGATCTGGCGAAGAAACTCATTTTAATATAAGGTTTTGTTGCATTAACTGCCAATAGGTTGTTAATTTCTACAATTGACCGTGGCATATTGTTGCTGACATAACTCCGAAAATATAATTTATTTACTTGATCGTGTTGCGTTTTGGTGCCCTCACTGCATGCGACTATTGTACCTAATCTGTACGAAATTACTCTCTACTTAACTAAATTCATTTTTGTGAAAGGCTATTTTTGTTAATTTATGATATTATGTTTTGGTTTTGCAGTTAGTTGAAATACAATTTAATTTTTCTTACACGTTTTCTAAGCTTCTAAGCGTTTTATCATTTCTAGAACGAAATATTTTATAAAACACCAAAGTGACTATTTTACATCGCATGGCCTCCCTATACTAAAAATACGTGTGTCTGATACACAAGGAATTAAAATATAAATATATTCATTTATCAAGGTTATATGGACGTGAAATATTGTGCGGTATTAAACTTTACCGACAATCTGACGTCGACATATAGAAATATAACAAAATACAAAAATATGGACGTCAAATATTATTTAGTATGAATGTTTTAGGGTTTTCGGACGTCCAATTATTATGTGTACACAGGTAGTAATTTAAAGTTGAAATTTTGACGCTACAAACGGCAACATTTATCAAAAAAGAAATAAGAAAAATTTTCTAAGCGTTTTATCGTCTCTAGAATGGAGCATTTTATGAAACAGCAAAGTGACTATTTCATACCGCATGGGCTTCCATACACTAATATACAAATAAAACAATAGCGAAAAATGTCGTTTAAGTAATGATCATTATTGTGTGTCTTATACACAAGAAATTAAAATATAAATACATTCATGGTTATAATATGGACGTCAAATACCGTGCGGTATGAAACTTTACCGATAATATAGACCACATATAGAAATATAACAAAATTCAAAAATATGGACGTCAGATATCATTCAGTATGAATGTTTTAGGATATTCGGACGTCCATATTAATTATTATATGTAGCTAAATCTAAGGACACGAAAACAAATCGGAAAGTAAAATTATCTACTAGCACTGAGTAGGTACAGTATAAATCGACAAAAATACCAAAATATGCCTTGAGCACTAAATAAATAGTCAACATAAATACATAGTAAAATGCAATAATCAACAACAACTTTGGACATCGGATATCGAAGAAGTGGACGTCAAATAAAACTTAGTGTGAATATTTTAGGATATTCTTACGTCCCTATATGGGTAAATACTCCGTTCAATGTCCATGTCAAGTATATTAATCAACTTACACAAGTTTATTTACCTAAGTTACTAAATATAACCAAAGAAACTTAAATGCAAGCAAGCATAAGCGTGGAAAGTTCTCAATGTGCGTAGGTCACAATACGGACGCCAATTAGAGCACGATATGCATGTTTTTAGCAATATAGCGTCCAATATCTATAACAACAACACAAAGAAATTGTATTTCAACTAACTGCAAAACCAAACATAATATCATAATTTAACAAAAATAGCCTTTCACATAAATGAATCTCGTTAAGTAGAGTAATTTTGTACAGATTAGGTAAATAGTTCGCACTCATCCTTAAGATAGTGATCATAAAAAGTAAACTCGCAGTGAGAGCACCAAAACTCAATACGATCAAGTAAATAAATTATATTTTCGGAGTTATTCATGTCAGCAACAATACGCCACGGTCTATTATAGAAATTAACAACCAATTGGCAGTTAATGCAGTAAAACCTTATATTAAAATGAGTTTCTTCCCAAGGTCATATTAGGTTATTAGTCACAATATAAGAAAATGAAATTCTATTAAACCTGTCAATATCTACAATTATTACTTATTTACAATAGTAAAATAAATAATAATACAGTCAATCTATAATGTATCACAGCTGGGCAATCCTAGATATTTTTTCGTATTTAGTAAACGAATAACTAATCGGTAAATTAATCATGATATCTATCTGTTTTTTTTTTCGCCGGAGACAAAAATGATATTTCGTATTTTTCGTAACTGCACATTCTGTGGATTTATTTCATTATTTTAAACAATATACGAAAATTAAGTGACTAAAATTAAACCTAATCTGAACCAGAATCATAAAAACTGTATTATTCGTGCTAAAAGAATCTAATAAAGATCTGTTAGTTTTGTCTCCTGCGATAAAAAACAGACTATAGGAATCTATCGAATACCTACATAAACAAAATATCACCTATAAATAAAATATTACAAAGCGGAATAACTAATAAGAGTGGCAACGTCGCACCATACAAAGGAATTGCGTTAAGCAGGAGAATGAATTAAAACTATGTATATTACGGGGATTCTAGATAATTTGTTATATGGAATGGAGTCCTGATTGGTTTCCCTCCGTCTGGCAATATACGAATATTTGTATATCGACATATGGTAAATTTTCAAAGAAATGAGTTAAACACTATCTTTTAAATTGTTTAATGGACCAATATTCGCAGTCATAATGTATAAAAATTGCCCACAAGTGGTGGACGCTACAATAATGCGAAATGAAAGGACGTAGAATCAATATTGTGATGTATGTATGTATGTGTTTATATATATATATATATAACGGATTTTGTCACGTTCATTTAACTTATTTTCAATTCCCGACGATTCGGGTGCTTTACAGCACCCACGGTCAACGGGGGGCTTTGACTAGAGAAGAAATAAAGGACATGACATAAAGATCGTTAGGAATATAACGAAATATCGGCGTCTCTTTTTAGCTTATGAGTTTATTCGTATGTAAAAAAGGACAACAGTAGTTTTATCATTACCGAATATGGCAACAATTTTTTCGCTGCGGCCGGGCGACATGTTTTGTCACAGTCAATGACAACTATATCAGTTGTCATTGCGACTTTAGTGAGGTGAGTGTGTTATTTTCATATGTTTCTCTCGTGGAATTCGATTATTACGGAATTTTTTATTCTATTCCTCGGGACCTCTAAATCGGAATAAAAAGTATCCTATATGTTATTTCAGGTAATAAATTATTTGTGTGCCAAATTATTACATTCAATCTGGTCTGATACTTTTGGCGTGATTGAGGAACAAACATTCAAACTTTTACAATTATTATAGTTTGATTAGTGTGAGTATGATGACTGAGCCTTATTTATTGTCTAACAAACAAACAAAAATTCTTTAATTAATATTTGTTGTTGAGTAATTCCCGGGAAATAATTGTAACATTAATTATAGATAGTTACATTATAAAAACAAAACAAAAACGACTGCTTAAAAGTAATGAACTGAAAACATAGGCATAACTTATAATATATTTCAGTAATCTCCTTTTAATTTCATTTATTTTGATACCCCTATCGATAGGTTGAGTAAAAAAAATTAAGGACTTACAATTTGGCGCTAAAAATCCGTCATATTGATTAAAAAAAACCTATCTAAAACACACGGGTGTTTGAGACGAATCACACGAAAGAATCTTTTTCTAAATAAGCGCCACACTATCAATATTAAGTACAGTGCGCAGCACTACTTCAAGCCGCCATCTTTGTGCCAGATTCAGTTTAGGTATACACGTTTTTTTCGTAGGTATGTCATGTCTTTTCTTTTTTCTCTAGTCAAAGCCGAGGGAACTGAGATGTTTGATATCCAAATGTCATAGATAGTCCGGTTACCTTCAGTTTTTGAATATTAATTTTTGGTCAGATCTACGCAAAACGAGCTTACAATATCTTGAAAGTCTTGCAGTGGTATGCTTGAATTTGGATTTAATTTTGTTAATTATAGGATACCAAGCAAATGGCAGCACCCATCATTCTTCTCTTTTGAAATTAGGATGTTTTTTTTTTAATTTCAATCATCCTTGGTAGGAATCTGTGTTTTTTTACGAAGATTTGTGGTTTATCAAATCTGACGTAATGGTGGGGACTTTTATCTACTCTTATTCTGTCGTAGAGTCCATCTAGAGAATGAACCTCTTACCTATTTTTGCAGCCAAAAAGCGGTGCCTGCAGAATATCCATGGTCCTTAGAGGTGACAAAACACCTGTTTGAAGATAGACAGAGGTGTCCATGGACTGTGGTAGCCACTTACCATCAGGTGGACTGTAAGTTTGTTTATTACTTTCTGTTTAATCCACGTACACCTGTGATACAATAGATCCTGCCCAGTAGATTATTCCAAACGAGCTCATAGTATAGATCAATCTATCACTATTTGGCACATGAGGGGAATAATACATGTTTTTTTAAATAAATGCAAAAGGTTATAGTCTTTTTCAGGATATAGATAATGCTGGGTATATTTGCAGTACCAGACATCTAGCTCCAACTTTAGCACTGCTATCTATTCACCGTGAATTTAATACTTTTCTAGAATCTAGAATTTTTTAGAAAGCTCTCCTAGTTCTGCTACTCGATACTAGATGGCGCGAGTTACCACTCGCCACGTACCACTACCAGGCATTAATAATGGTTTATACGAGATTGATACACCATCATTTCGATCCCATTCCAATAAAAAATCAAAGCTTTATTATATTCAAAAACGCTCTTTGTCGCAAAGCAACTACTCAAACCTGTCTCGACAACATGTTCCGCACTTCATTAGAGCTAAAGATTGACCCTCGTACAGTCTATATCTAAACGCATTGATCAACAGACTACAAATCGTTATCAGTACTAGATGACATGGCTTGCTCAAAACGTACTTGCGACTTTGAGTCACTAAAGAAATCTTTAAAATTTGCTTCGGTAGTAAATATACACATAAGTTTTAGTACTATTACACTTTTCTTAACGAGTAACAGAACATAATATGCCTGTAGGTATCCTCTGACCTAAACGACAAATGTCAACTTAAAATATTTGAATTTACATAGAAAATCTCTTTTTTGTATTATCACCTTTCAATATAAGACTCAAGAACGGCTCGACCGATTTTGATGAATATTTTTGTGTATGTTTTGAATGAGTCCCTAGTTGGTTTAGATTCACATTTGTACTCAGTAGCTGGCGCGGTTGTCCAGGTCCAGAAATCACCCGTGTGAAGACGGTGCGGATCGCTAGTTTAACATAAAAGTTATATTCACAGTAAAACTTACTCAACGAATGTCCCGTTCTCCTCGGTTTTCATAATGTCATTCAAAACTTCCGTCAGATTCAGCAGAATCGCAGGAAATCGCTGTAATACTGTCGCGTTTTGTGTCGTCAATAAGGCGGCTAAACCTAATCCTAAAAACAAAATACACAAAAATATATAAAATTCTTTGTCATACAGTAAAAAAAACTATAAATTACATATGGTTTCATCGGCTTAGAAATAAAAAAAACGTTAAAATCAGTCTGTATTCATCTTCAGGATACGAACTATCTTCATGCCAATAATCTTTATGATTGGTTCAAATTAAAGTGTAGCCGAAATAATGAAACAAACAGAAACTCACTCTCAGATCCATATTATCAGTATGGACGGGAATATTATGCAAGGTACAACAGTATGTACTCACCAACAACTTTCCACCTTTCAACTTGAGTCACTAGATTCATCTTCTCGGTCCAAACATGCAAAACCCTGTTGAGAACTTTGGCAGGGTCAGAGTCATATTCGACGAGACCGTGTGCAGCTTCTTCTATCGCTTTATAGAATAGGTCCGAAGAGAGAAGTATGACCCGGGACAGAAGGCATAACTGGACCGATAATACCATTGGTAGATCATCTCCTTCTAACAGACACCTATAAATATATAAAATTCATTTATTTCATTCATATTCATATAAAGGTGACACACGATCATGTGGCCCATAGACATCTACATTTATCCTCGATTAAGAATCAAAACGCAAATGCGTTGTCACCCCTGAAGATTAAGATGAACTAAGATGAAAAAGGGTGTTTGGGTCTCTACACCAACCATACGAAACACAGCAGCATTAAGCGGCTATTTTACTCTGGCATTCTGTGTAAATCTTCTTGTTCCATTCCTCTCTATCATTTCCATACTTACTCCTTCCATTCTCATATCACTCTTCACACAATCGATCCATCTTTTATTCGGCCTTCCTCTGCCTGTGTGTCCCTCCACATTCATATTCAACACTCGTTTTGTGACAAGACTTTCATCCCTCCGCATCACATGCCCAAACCATGCCAATCTGCTTCCTCTCACCTTTTCTACCACTGGCGCTACTTTCAGGTTTCCTCTTATATACTCATTATACCGCTAAACATAGGCCATAAATTGTCATAGTTGCCACGTTCTGCGGGCGCACTGCAGATTTTGAATTCAGAGTCGGAATTCATGATTTGCTTTCCGGCAAGACGCATCACACATATCTTAAAAATTCTGACAAATTAGTAGTCTCGTGTTTCTCGGCTAAGGAACAAGTCTCGGTTATTGGAAGAGGAATTAATACTCATCGCACTACTTTTAGCTACGTATGATAAAAAAGAGACGCAAACAAATACACTGGAATCATCTTCTTAATGTAAACAGAATAAAGGAAAGTCATTTCTACATTACAACTTCACAACACGTCTAGCCGTACCTCCTCGCAGTTTCAAATGAAAGAATTCATAATCTGATTCCGATGTGTGTGTGTTCGCGTGTTCAAATGTATAGAAAAACGCGCATTATGAAATCATGATCTTATTTTTTTTTTTTTTTTTGTTTTTTTTTTTTTTTTTTTCCCCTTACTCGCTTTTTTTTTGTGGGGGGGGGGGGGGTTGTTGGTGTTTTTTTTTTTTTTTTTTTTTTTTTTTTTTTTTTTTTTTTTTTTTTGGTTTTTGGGGTGGGGGTGGGTTGTTTTTTTTTTTTTATGTTTTTTTTTTTTTTTTTTTTTTTTTCTGTGGGTGGTGGGTTGGGTGTTTTTTTTTTTTTTTTTTTTATTTTGGTTGGGGGGGTGGGTTTTTTTTTGTGGTGTTGCGGGGGGGGGTTTTGTTGTAGTGGGTGGGTTTCAAATATTCCGATCCGGAATTCAGAACGCTCGTCCGAGTCATTCTCAGGAAGATGCTGCTGCCCATCTCTGTTTCATTTCACTCGATCGCCTCTTGCGACACTCGCGGTATGACATGGGGTAGTGAATTCTCTTATTGATATCTAAATATAAATAA
Organism: Parnassius apollo; assembly: GCA_907164705.1. Taxonomy (NCBI): domain Eukaryota; kingdom Metazoa; phylum Arthropoda; class Insecta; order Lepidoptera; family Papilionidae; genus Parnassius; species Parnassius apollo. The sequence goes on along the minus strand of CAJQZP010000301.1, from coordinate 3,702,622 downwards.
AATTGCAATGTCGTAATGAAAGCCTTTCTGTGTTTTATATTATAATCACGGAGAACTTGTGAGATAATTAAAAGTTACAGCCTATATACGTCCCACTGCTGGGCACAGGCCTCCACTCATTTCTGAGAGGGTTTTAGGGCAAGGAAGTGTCCGCCGCGCTGCCCCAATGCGTGTTGGCGAATTTCACATGTCTTCGAAATATTTTTTTTCTTATTCCTCAGACATGCAGGTTTCCTCACGATGTTTTCCTTCACCGCCGAACACGTGGTATATTAGCACTTAAAATTGCAATTAACAATTTCATTGGTGCCGGCGGGGATCGAACCCAGGTTACTACATTTATATTTACAGCGAGTGTTAACCATCTGAGCTACCACAGCTCCACAGTGAGATACTTAAATTAAAATAAAATAAAGTTATATAGTAAAAATTAACAAGAATTTATCTTGAAAAATGATAGTAGGTGAAACATTAAATAAACATACCTAATTACCCTGATTAGAATCGGCCAAATAACCTTAACCCCTAAGAAAGCATTCCTCTCGGGAAACGTCACACTAATGCATATCTCCGCCATCTTGAGAACTGTTATAATGCCTTCTGTCCTCATGTCACTGAGCATGTCATCTAGTAAGGCCATGCACTTTGCTCCCGCTCCTAAGAAAAACTCTTCAGGACATAGAAGAGTGTATGCTTGCATTATATACACAACTATTCTAAGGTGCTCCGTTGATTGTTCTGAAATGAAAAGTCAACTTTTTAGTGTAGGTATAGAAAAAATCGACTTTGATTTTTGTATTTACATAAACAAAGTGTAAAATTATATACAATTTCATGAAATACGATTTTTCTAATGAACATATTATTAGGGCATAAGAGTAGGGTGACCTACGTTTCCTTACCCAAATATGCTCGAATATGAGAGAAATCCTCTGCCCAGCAGTGCCATATGTAGACAGTTACTTAGATCAAACGATTATTTTTACAAATTCAAAATTTGACATATTTGTGGCTTTTGCTGTAGAGACTATCGATACATGGGGTCCACATGCAGTTAAGTTTTACAGGAACTCAATCTGCGACTGGTCATGCCTGCTGGTGATAAGAGGGCTGGTTCTTTTCTGGCTCAAAGGCTAAGTATAGCCATTGAGCGAGGAAACGTAACCAGTATACTTGGCACGATACCACGGTGAGTGGGACTTTAAGATAATTAAGTTATTAGTTTTAGTTTTTAGTTTATTTTTCACTATAGTATACTTCAATGTTATATAAACAATAAATTTAAATAAATTTATCAAATATGGAAAAATATGTCGAACGGTCGATACTTTTGTATAATATAACAAATTAATTCAAAATGTACCAAGGGAAACTAACTTAAAGCAGTAACGATTAATGAGTAATATAATAATAATGTCCTCCAGACCGAATTTCGGCCACGGCGGCCTGCATCAACGGAGGCTAGCCATCGGCGCAGGACAGGTGTCCAAGTGTATTCGCAAGCACAGGTAAACCGACACGACAAGAGAGAGATCAGGCGCAGGACCAACGACTTTACGTGCTTTCCGAGGCACGGGGGTGAGACACCGCCAACTTCCTGACTCCGGGCAGCTAATGAGAATTTCTTGACGGAAAAACTCAATAACTGATTTTTTGGCCCGACCCGGGATTCGAACCCAGGACCTCATGATCAGCAGTCACACTACTACAACCACTAGACCAACGAGGAAGTCAATGACTAATATAACAATATAACATATCGACTTACCTAAAATAGGGTATAGATTGTCGGCCAATTGCAATGTCGCCGGGTCCGCTGACTGCGACGTTTCTAAGATGGCGAGCCACAGCTCCAGGGCGTCTTCGAGAAGATACACGTGCGCCGGTTCGCTGAGCCTAGTAGATTCGTTCACTACGTTTAGGATCCACGGCCGCATGTTTGGTGCGCATTCGCCTAGTGCCTAAAAATTCAAAGAAATAAATTAATAGATGTCTTACATACTGGATGACCTTTTTTACCGTCCGGAAAAAACATCTTGATGATGGCCTTTTTTACCGTCTGGAACAAATAGGGTGTAACATGTGAACGGAGTAGAAGCCTGTGGCACCGCTATTTTACACAAAATAGATACAAAAATTCTGAATTAAATAATTAATTAAAATCTATCGAAATTCAAATCATATCCACCGTAGCCTGTGACCCTGCAAAGTGACAAGTTCAAAGATGCCTACATTGTTTATTGCCGTTCGTAAAGTAGAGTGGATATGATTTGAATTTCGATAGATTTTCATTTATTTATTTATTTAATTCAGAATTTTTGATTTATTTTTTGTACAATATCATTGCCATAGGCTTCTACTCCGTTCACATATTACACTCTATTTTTTCCAGACGGTAAAAATGGTCATCCAGTACATATATAATTTTTAATAAACATAAGCAAAATTGAATTCTTGCATTTCACATAAGTTTTAATTCGTTAAGGCGATACCCCGACCAAAACCTAGCGATAGTGCTTTGTTCAGACTATTATCTCATTAGTTATGAGAAACAAACTACATCTAAAAGCACATTATTAATGTTCGATATCCTATCATCACATTCCACATTCTAATTTGTTTTTATGAGTTATAAACACATTTAAAATCAACTTTTAAAAAATGACTAAAGTTATTGATTACATTCATCTGTTGCTAAATGCAATCATTTGAGGATCACACTAATGGTTAGATGCTTTGAAAATCTATGTGTTTTATTTAATTTCTTGCGTTCGCTTTTCTTTTTTATTTGAAATAATTCCAAAAATTTGGGCGTATTTCTTACGCAATATATTGTAGTGAGGGCGCGTAGATTGTATAGGACCGAACGGTCAAAGTCATTCGCTAGGAGTAGCGCCTTAAGGTTGACTGGTTCGTACTTTGTATAATTCTTGACCTGCACTTATGCATACATGTATGTATGTACGAATGTAATGTATTATATCATTACAGTTTTCACGTACTTCCGAACGACTGAATAATCTGGAATTTTGTAATACTGACTGACTATAACCATTGAGCTATTATGTACTACGTACTAGAGGCGACACTGCATTCAGCTACTCTGTTCCACTCAACTGCGGTGCATACACCGCACTTTAATGAGTCCACAGAGTACATTATATAATATACCTGAATCAGTCACTCGCTAGTCGCGTGCTTGTAGAGTTGTCACGTGTTGTGTTGATTTAAAAAAAATCTCTTGATAAAAATATGCCGTCGTGTATACTTAGATATTGCACAAATAATTCAAGAAATGTCAGTAAAAACCAAGGAATTACTTTTCATCGGTTAATAAGATCAATCAATCAATAGAAACGTATTATTGATAATAAAACAAATTATGAACCTAAGACGCCATGTCGTGGCATGGAATATAGATTATGAAATCAATATGTTCAGATGCGACATTTCTGTGGGTACTTAAGTATAGGACGATTATATTATTATACACATTTTTTGTAGAAACATATATAAGTTATTATAATTAAGCTTATTTTTCATGTTTAAATCTGCTTATTATTCTTTTATTTTATTTTTATGTTTCCACATCAAAGTCAAAGTGGAATAAATTCGTCCATTTTTAACTCTCGCGTGCCCAGCATTTATTAACGACTTTTATTCCAATTTAAATAAATATATTTGTAATTTAAATGTTATGTTAATAAGTTTTGTTAAACATACATTTAGTAATTTTTTATATTTGACTTAGATACCTTTCAAAATATTCGGACAAAGATATCATTAAAATGTGATTGTGATATAATACTATGTAATATTATATTAAATAAGCAAATATAATATACAAAATAAACGACAAAATTTAAATACAGTTCTCCATATAATTTACCTATTTAACAATACAATCTACTATTACCTAGTGATCATTCTACCTATGTTTATTCTATGATAAAAAAAACAACCGCGCGAACACAGAGTAGCGCACATTTTTTGTTTGAGATAGCTGTTCTAGTACGTAAGTACATATTACTTCAATGACTATAACCTACAATTCTCCCTAGGATAGCTACAGCTAAAACCTCTGTCCTGGGAAATATCATCAAGAAACCCAGCGAAACTTATTTTTTGGAAAAAAGCTTACAATCATATATGTTACACAATTAACAACATAAAACAAATTAGAAATAGCTTGGTAGCGATCACCTCTGCTCAATGCGTGTGGTTTAAGTGCAAAATGTAGACACAGTTTAGGTGGATACGAATACAGCGTAAGAGAATCTACTATCCAGTATCGAACCGTAGAGCAGACGGAGGGAAATGTACCAGGAGATTAGGCACAGCATATTCTCCATAACTACTCAAAATAATAACTATTTAAGGGATATCTATCTGTGTGGCAATCTAAGGGGGAGCCCTACGTTTAGCAATGGACTAATTAAATTAAATGAACACTAATATTATTGATAGAATCAGGCGTTACTTTGCGGAAATCCATTATAATAAAAAATAAAAATATAAATTTATTTAGCGGAAGGTTGCAAAGAAATATATATTTTTATTTTTTATTCTAATATTATTATTTTCATGTTACGTCACGGTAACCTTGAAGTGCCGTCACGTTACCAGCGACTCGCGGCACTTGGAGCGCGGCGGTGCACAGTTGCAGCAGATGCGGGTGACGTCACGTTACCTTGACGAGGTGCAACGCGTGACCGGCGCGTCAGCGTTACCTTGAAGAGGTGCGCGTGACGTCACGTTACTTTGACGAGGTGCACGACTGCCGCGAGCGCGGCGGCGCGCAGCATATGGTGGTGTGCGGCGTGGTGCCACAGTTGCGGCAGGTGCGCGTGACGTCACGTTACCTTGACGAGGTGCACGACAGCGGCGAGCGCGGCGGCGCGCAGCATGTGGTGGTGCGCGGCGTGGTGCCACAGTTGCGGCAGGTGCGCGTGACGTCACGTTACCTTGACGAGGTGCACGACAGCGGCGAGCGCGGCGGCGCGCAGCATGTGGTGGTGTGCGGCGTGGTGCCACAGTTGCGGCAGGTACGCGAACAGCGGGCCCGCGCCACCTCCCCGAGCAACACGCGCGCCGCATCGCTCCGTCACGTAGGACACAACGTGCAGCACGTGCATCTTTGTGTCGCACTCCTCAGACTCAACCTGCAAATTAGTTCATTGTAGTAGCATTCGGCCCACATATTATATCGGCCCAAATGGCAGTGAGGCATTACATCTTAGTAATCTGAGATGTCGACATACCTGAGGTCTTGTTTGTTAAAAGTTGTATACAAGTGTCGGTAGACTACAATAGCCAGTTACCATTAGGTGGAGTGAAAGTTTGTTTGTTACTTCAACTTGTCATTTAAAAAAACTGAAAAGCTCTACTGTGTGCTGTAAGAGACTTCATCGACCCATCTCGTTCCTTAGAAATTATTAAGGACTTTAGAAAATGCCAAAAAGATCGTTGGTTTTTATATAGAAGTCAGCAAAGCTCACCTCACCAAAAAATTGAGGGTGCCTTTAAAAGAAGAAGGCTCATAGGCTCTATAGTCCTGACATCGTAGGTATAATCGTAAAAACCACTAGTAACAGTAAATTCTGAAATATGGTCTTGTGCGGCAAAAAACAGCTGCCAACCATCTAGATGACGTGGTTTGAATTTAAAATTCTATAGCAGTGTACGTTGATGGAATTTAGCAGTTTGAATCAATTCGAACAATTCGCCTGATCACTCTCGCCGTGTTTGAAAAAATATTTTTTTTATTTTTTATGGAATTTCCAACCGAGGACGTCCAGCCAGCAAGCAACTTGGCGTAAAATAAATACCAGGAGATCATAAAGCGCGGCGAGTGCGTGCGGTGCGAATGGCGCGAACTGCTCCACGTCGAAGCTGAAGTCATCGATCGTACTCCGCAACGCCTCGGCCGCGGCCAGCTTCACCGCGGCGTCCTCGTCTACGCGCGTCAGCGGCTCGATCAGCGCGCCGTACATCGCCGGCCGCAGCGACTGTGACGCGCGGACGCCGCTCCATTGACCTGCAATGTATTGGTGTTTAGACAAAAGTATCGTTCGCCATTTATTTTTTAGATACCGAGGCCACACACATCGCGATAGAATTATCACGATAAACTTCGCCTTCGGCCTACGGCGAAGGTGCCTAGCTACATTGCGCTTTTGTAAAGTTTATCGCGATAAACACACGCTAAACACAAAATGGACGCCACGGTGTTTTTTACTAGGTTTTTGGCAACACCAACAACAGCTTTAGATGCTTGCATTATTTTAATCAAAATATCTTATAAAATTATTCATCTTCTCATTACTTTAAAAAATTGTCATTGACGAAAATACGCCGCAAACCCCAATTTCTACACTCCGCTCAACACATCCGCTACACGCGATGTCTATGGGCAGACTGAAGTGTGGCCGCACAATCAAGTCCATCGCGATAGAACGCTTTGATGTGCGAGAGTTTACCGACGGCGAAGCCATGTACTTGCGCCTTCGCAAGAAATAACGAAGTTTTCACATGTATGTGGCTACATACATCGCAATAACGCGAATATTCACGTTATAACAAAAATAAAAAACTGCGGTTGATAAACATGAGAATAGAACTATTGCATAAGAAGGGAACTATAGCAAATATCCTATAAGGCAATCTTTGCAAAGAAAGATCGAAGAATGTGAATACCTAATAGAAAACATTGACTCACCAATCAATTGACAGACTCGCCTCCTGATTATCCTATAATTGTTGTCTTTAATTTTAAGCTCCTGACTCAATACGTTTGTGAACCATTCGTCGAAATCCACCTGCAAACAAATTTACTTGCCTTTAATTTTATTACCTTCTTTATGTTGGTGAGCCGTGGTAGCTCATATGGTTAACACTCGCTGTAAATATAACAGAACGCGAGTAACCCGGGTTCGATCCCCGCCGGCACCAATGAAATTGTTAATTGCAATTTTAAGTGCTGATTTACCACGTGCTCGGCGCTGAAGGAAAACATCGTGAGGAAACCTGCATGTCTGAGGAATAAGAAAAAATAATATTTCGAAGACATGTGAAATTCGCCAACACGCATTAGGGCAGTGCGGCGGACACTTCCTTGCCCTAAAACCCTCTCAGAAATGACGGTAGGCCAGTGTCCAGCAGTGGGACGTATATAGGCTGTAACTTTACTTTACTTTACTTTATATTGGTAGTTCAGGAGAAAATGCTATTTAGATTCGAGCAAACTTAATTTAATCTGTAGCAATTTTTGTTACTAATTTAATGAAAATCGTAAGGAAATTGGCATGTCGGAGAAAATAAATTAAAAACTATTCGAGAAAAGTGATTAAAGAGATCAGCGGACTCTTCCATGCACCACTTTCGCAGATATAAAGCAACATGTGGAGTAAGTATTTACATAAAATATCATCACCATTATAGCCAATCGCAAGTCTATTGCTGAGTCAAATCAGAGCCCAGAGTCCCTTGGATCCATCTACTTCCGGCATCTCTTACCAGGTCGACACTCTCTCTAGTGGGAGGGCCACCCTACACTTCGCTAATCGCTACAAGGCTACCAACCGAGTACCTCTCTGTTGTCGGTTCTTCGAGCTATATAGCTGGCCCCACTGCCACTTCAGCTTACTGGTCCGTACCGCTGCCAGTTACTCTGGTTGTACTGCGGATATTCTCATTTCAAAGACTATCACGAGAATAAGAGGAACTCCGAGCATAGCCCTTTCCATAGCTTGCTGAGCGTGCTTGAGCTTCCCACATACTGCCAGCAGCGAAGGAGACATGGTCTCAGATCCATATGTCATGAATATAATCTAATATACTTAAATCAATATGGAGACCGGGCATGTTTTAGTACTATATATATTATGTATAGTAAACAAAAAGTTTGACAGTTAAAATTTTTAGTGTTAGTTTTTCTACAGTATGGTTTTACATTGTATATAATTAATATTAATTGTAAATATTGTAAAAAGAATTCCATGTTATTAAAATAAAATTAATTTGAAATTTAAAAAAAAAAACATCACTCACATCATCATACAAGTCGAAGGCTGCCAAACCGACTGCATTGTACACTGCATCCTTTTTCAAAATGGCGGCCAGGTCGTCCGGCGCTATTTGAGTCTGCTGCAAGGTGGCTAGCAGCCGCACCAGTTCCGGGGCCAGGATGTCCCGATACAGGTGAAACAGCTCCATGAACACAGCCTCTGTGCACGGCTGGCAGAACAAAATAACGTTGTTAAGATAATTGATAGAATCAGGGCGTTACTTTGCGGAAATCCATTATAATAAAAATATAAATTACTTCGCAACTTTCAGCTAGCTAAATACAACGATGTGTCTTACCTGGATGGATGGCTGAGGGAGGGCGGGAGGGCTCTTAGCACCTCCCGCCCTCCCTCAATTGCATGCACTAACTCCGTCACCACTAGTCCCAGCACCATTACTCCCAACACCACTAATAATAAATTATCGTCGATGGTGTCTCTTACCTGGAATAGTGGTGTTGGAAGTAGTGGTGCCGGGAGTAGTGGTGCTGGGACGAGTGGTGACGGCGTTAGTGCAGGCAATTGAGGGAGGGCGGGAGGTGCTCTTCAATCCAGGTAAGACACATCATTGTATTTAGCTAGCGGAAGGTTGCGAAGTAATTTATATTTTTATTATAACGTTGTTAGTTTTAAGCCCACCTTCCTTTTTTTATTATACCTGCTTGAGAAACGTGACGATGAAGGCAAATACTCCCTTCAACGAGAGGTCCAGCCGTGGAAATTTACGAGCTAATAAACAAGAATAAAAAGCAGTTTTATGTGGTGCAAGAAAATCCAACCCACATCTTTCTATGTCTATCTGAAGTGTTGACTAAAAAGAAATGATAGCTAAATCTCTTGGCATTAAAGTGTATGGATTTTACAAGACAAAAACATCATAAGAAGCTGCATAGCTAATATGCTGCGAACCCTCAGTTTGAATCCCAAAAAAGTGCAAAACACAATTTGATGGTTTTCGAGTTTACTTGTGTTGTGAATGTTCATATTTCTCTTAACACTGCATCCTCACTACAAGTGTACGTACATGCGTACGGAGGCACATTAGACGTTCTGCTCTTTTCTAATAACGGTTCCGGGTCTGGATGTTTGCCCAAATGCAATTTTTTTCATGTTTATTTAGACATTTTTTTTACAAACACAACGGGTAGAGAACAAACAAAGACAACCGGGTTTACAAAGACAAACGGGTAGAGAGCCACGCTGATATACTGACTACAGCAGAAGTCAGTCAGCTCGACCAGGAAAGAGCCATACTCGCAAACTACCAGCATAAAATAGCGGTATAAGGCTGCTATTTCATGTAGGTAGTTAGTGACAAGAAATGAAGGTACTTTTTACTATAATGAGCCATTTAATCTTAATACTTAAGGTATTGCAACACATCTGCATTTTGATTCCGATTCAAAGATAGACGTAGGTATAATAAGGCACAGCGTCCGATTACTTTTTTTATAGGGTAGGGTGAAACACGAGCACACAGTACACCTGATGGTAAGTGGTTGCTGTGGTCCATTGACATCTATCCTTAATTACGAATCTAAATGCAGATGCGTTTTCACCCGTGAGGACTAAGATGGAAGGCCTCGTTTCCAGTAAAAAGGGTCTCCGGTTCTCTACACTCACCATACGAAACACAGCAGCATTAAGCTACTATTTGACGCTGGTATTCTGTGAGAGCGTGGTTCTTCCCCGGTCGAGCCGACCCATTCGTGCTACAACTATTCTACTAACATAACTGCAGCATGGCTCTACCACGTATAAAAGATGGTGTACACCTCACCTAAGCTTGTATAAAAAAACGCCCGTTAACAAATATGGGTCGTTTTCAAACCAACTGCAACTTTACAAGGCGCAGGTTAAGCCTCACATGTAATACTGTTCGGGCCGGGTGCCAGCAGTCCTCAGCTCCTTCCATTTGATCTCATTGAGTGCAGAGCGGTTAGAATCGTCGGTGACTGAACTCTTTCTGGTCGACTTGACTCACTGGCACTGCGAAGAGATGTTGCATCTCTTTGCGTATTTTATCGTATTTACCATAGAGAGTGTTCTGAGGAAATATCTGAACTAATTCCAGCCGCTTAATTTCACAACTGCTCATCGCGACAAAACTCACAATATCATCCATACCATCAGGATGATTGGTGGTCCATCACTGTGCGATTTACAAGAGGTTTTCCTCCTTGCACAACTTCTCTAAACTACTCCTCGCACCTGCGATTTTTTCGGACCGATACGACTTAGGGACCTTCAAGAAAAGAGCCTGCTCTTTTTTAAAACGAGGGCACTGCACTTGCGATTTTCTTGGTGTTGCAGTTATTCTTGGGCGACGGTCGACAGAGGTGAGCCGCATGCTCGTTTGCCCCCTTTCCTATAAAAAAATTACCTACCCTTAGACTATACTTCCAAGACTCCCCAGCCTCATCGGTGGCAAAACTCTCCGGCTCAGCGTCCCAGAGCGCCAGGTCGTCAGCGCTGAGCAGGAAGTAGTGAGTGACGAGGTGCCGGCACATGTGGCAAACAGTATTCTGGTCAAGCACTTCAGACTTCACTTGGTGTGCCTGTAGTGTCACTGTGGTACCACAGAAGGTGCTTTAATGTGAAGTAAATTATTTCACAATCACACAAAGTAAAGATTTCCTCAATCCCAATAAAACCCCATGCAATCGCATGAGCTCGGCAAATCCCGAGCGGTCGTATGCGACCGCACCCACTCGCAGCACTTAAAACCATTAAAACTTATATTTAGAGACTACTTTTCTATGAAGAAGTTTGGTATTATAAAATCTATACAAAATTGTCTATATGAAAGTCAGGTTTTACTTCATTATAAAAAGAATATTGTATTTTGATAACAAAAATAAAACATACCAAGCGAATGTCAGTAGCGTGAAAAATACAATTATTTCAATATATATTACTCGAAATTATTTACGTAAAAAGATAAATTATATTCACACAAATACTTTAATTACAATTTTATAATAAAACACTATACCAAAACATTAATCATCATCATCATCATTACATCCCTTCACAAGTCCACTGCTGAACATAGGCCTCCCCCAAGGTATTTCCCCCCATGACATCCCTCCCCCAAAACACTAATAAAACACTAGAAAAATCCAAAAAAACAACACAATAACATTCACGCGAAAATGGCGTGCGAAATGAACGTAGATTATTAATAAATATCCATAGGATAACTTGAGCACTAGAGGGTAGAAAATTTCATGTTGATTCTAAAATGCCAAACTTCTTCATAGAATAGTAGTCTCTAAATATAAGTTTAATGGCTTAAAGTGCTGTTTGGTGTGTGGTGGATTTTGACGGAATAGCACCGCGGTCGGATTCGACCGCTTGGGGACTGAGGAGTTAAAAATCTCTTAATATTATCCATGACTTGTGATTTATGATTACGTAAATGTGTGTGTCGTATGCATAAGACGTAAAATTAAAAAACCATATTTAGAACATTTATCTGTCTGTCTGTTAGACATGTGTCAATCATGAACGATTATTTAACCCGAACCGCACCAAAGTATTGATGACTGCAATTACATATTTTGAATGTTCTGGATCAAACGATTAACAGGACATACGGCTAAAGAGTATACAACTGGCGACACGTAAGTCCGTTATTGCACATAATTGGCCGTATTGTGCATTATTGCGTATGATTGTCGCGTATCGTTCTCACGCGCTAATTTTCTCTCCAGTCGCATTCCGTCTCCCGTACTGACAGGACATTCGCAGCTATCCACCTCCACACATTGAGTTATAAAACACTAGAGGAGCAAACCACATTATCGCGCGTCGAAAAAAGTGTAACCACTATCCAAACGCGACGACGTAGCTTTGAAACTAATAACGATTTTAAGTAAACATATATCTATCTCACTTACACAAGTTGCGAAAACAATATCTTCGCTAAGATTAGATGAAGATAGACACACAAACATGCAATGGCGGGTTGGTGTGGCTTACTATGTGAAATTTTACCTAAAATACGCAATAAAAATGAGTTTTTTTAAGCTGCAGTTAATTGTTTTTATACTGAAAAAGTATATTTTATTTTAAAATCTTTATTACGTCCCCTAAGAAAAAAAGGATACAAAATTATCAGATGAATAGAAGTAAACATACTAAATAAACTAAAATAAGAACAATTAATTATTTTGTATGAAAGTTAAAACGTAGTTATTATTATAATTTCCAAAATATTTAAAATCAGAGGTAACAAATTAACTTACTCCATTAATTATATAGTCTCCCATTAATGTAGGATAGTCACAAATGCGGAAAAGTGGCAACATTGAACCTAATTGGCAATATTCGATGATTTTATTTAATTATTTGAGGTTTTTTACGTTTATATGAAAAGAACAACTAAAAATTATGTGTTGAAAGTGATTCCGCTTGATTTATTACGTTTTTGTGACCTTGAACAGCATTCTTTCACTACGCATTTACCCATTTTTGTCGCGGCTCAACTCTGTCGGCGTCACTTTGAACAATGAACTCACGTTAGCTAAGCATATGGCTGTGGCCATATGTGCGGTGGCAACGCTTTGGCGCGGTTATTACTGATCTAGTGTTATATAAATCAATGCCTCCACACCTCCACGTCCGTTCGTTCAGCGCTAGAGTTACGTGCCGCGATTTATAAGCCCCTTTTTGTGGTAAGAAATTAAGTTTCGTTTATCACTTTTTTTCATTTAAATATTGTCAATTATCAAGTACTAGTGAAGATGAGCTTAAATAATATGGTAATTACTGAATTAAACTTTGACCAAACGTCACACTAAACCAAAGAATTATTATTTACAGATTTTTTTAAAAGTTCTTCTCAGATGAAATCAGAGCAGTGATTGCCATAGAACTTCGTTTATTCTTGCAAAGATGGAGATCATCACATGGTAAGATTGGTGCTTGGTTGATTAATTGCTTAATTAATGGCCAAAAATATAAATAATTTACGGCGTTACTTACAATCGTAGATCTCTTACTTATATTAAGTGTTAATTATTGATATACTTATCTCTTTCTATTCTGATTTAGTAAAAAAGAGAGAACAACTTCAAGCATTTTATAAATTGGCAAATGAATATTATTCAAAATAAATACTTACACGGCTCCTTAACCTGTTCCATTCCTTTAGGTAGTTTGTACTCGACACATTGAAGTATTGCCTTCACAATGTTCAGGCACTGTATTGTAAACCTTTCGTATATGAGGGACATGCCTTGCTCGGTGAAACAGTAGAAGAGGGCGAACTCGAGTGAAGGTCGTATGAGGGGCACGTACGAGAAAGGTTGGAAAGACAAAACCCCTAATGCTACTTTTGTCAGATGTATAATGAACTTTTCACATAGCTCTAGTGGATAGATACCACGCCCCTTAAGCAGTTTACCTGAAAAAAAAAAGATACTTTCTGTGTGTATGTTCAGGGAACAGCGTAACAGATGCTGTCATGTGGACACTGCGACCCCTAATCCAACCACCATGTTTCCCTCCTACGGATTGCCTCATTGGGTTTATTTGCCACGCTTGGCAGGCAGATTCTTAAGTATCATCACAGCCCAACAAAAGTTGACTGCTGAACACAGCCTTCCCCGATAAACTGTCTTAAAGGTCTATTTGCAAGCGAGGATATAAATTGCTAATGGACACACGCACTGAACAAGTGTGTTTGTTAAACGCCTCTACAGATATAAATAATAACAGGGGCAACATTTTACTAAAATAAATTGTTCCATGCAAGAATCAAATTGATTGTTCGCAACACAACCAACACTGGTTCACCAAGCCGCTCTCAGTACAAATTACAGTCTGCGCAATTTGAAACTTTAGCAGTATTCAAGACATTATTGTGTCTACAACATTTTTCTTCTTTTTCGTGCTCTCGTCTCCTATTATATGGGTGATAATATAATATAAATTCGATACTTGGCTTGTATTGGTGACCATGGTATAAGATGTCTTGTATGTTTAGCATTCAAATAAAAAAAGATCAGTTAAATTCTCACATTTAGACCTCAAATACAACCAAAACAATGGAGAGAAATATAATATAAAGATTTACATATTTGCATTGACCTTTGTCACTGGTAAACACAGAACGGTTATAACACCACCCGTGGAAGCCTTATTTCTATTACGATACTCACGGAACTAAAAAGGGGTGAAGGCAATGATATTACAAGTAAATAGGTGTAGATAGTTTACCTACACAATATTCGCTCTTCAAAAACGGCACACTAACGCACAATAAAAAATATGTTAATAACTAAACATTGCAATAGCACACTACATTACGATTAGACGGATGGCATGATTAAACTATCGCAAGCGTAAAGGCTGTAATTTGCACAACGTGGTCTTGTGAAGTAGGAACGATGTAGAATAATTAATCAGATATGACGTTATACCGTACACCGTGATTTATGCCTAAAAATGCGATTGACTCATGAGTTCACGTACTTAAAGTAATAAAGTAGTAAAATGCATTAAAAATAGGAAAATAAAAAAGTATAATTGATTTTATTAAAAATTTTATATCAAATAAAGTGCTGTAACAATTATACAGGCTGTTAGTGTAAACACCGTTGTCCTTGAAACCAGTGGTTTGGTTTCATTTATAGAACGTAAATTCAATGAAAAATAACAACATTTTTTTTAGTAAAATCTCAATTTTTCCTTAATTCCTCAATTTTCGCCTGTCCTAAGCCAGTATGAAAGTATGAAGGAAAAGTTACATCACAGGTTATGTGTACCTACTGTGTTTTTATGTTGAATGTTGTGTAGGTAGCTAGCGCGGGCGGTGATCTTTACAGTGATTACTCACTCGAACGCATAGGGTATCCATGAATTTATGGACTGTGTCGGACAGAAAGTTTTTAAATTTTATGAAAGAAAATAGCGTTTTCTTTTAATTCTTTGAATTTACGTTCTATAAGTGAAACCAAACCACTAGTTTCAAGGATAACGGTGTTTACACTAACACCCTGTATACGTACGTATATACCACTTCTTTACGCTACAAAACAAATAAATTGAACTTATAATTAATAATGACATAGTTAATTTACCCTTCTTTAAAACAAGAAATTTTAAGTACAACATTTGAATTGACGATACTCAGAAGATACCTATCTGTTTTTTATATTCTTTGATCAGAAACAATATTACTTCTCTTTCAAACTCACTCATTTGGGTATTTTTATCCCTCTCGATTTTTTCTGACAATATATTTTAAAATACGTAATTTTTGAATTCGTAAAAAAATACGAAAATAAATTAAGGAAATAATAAACGAATGAAATGTGAATCTTTTTGACTTTTGGAAACCTTTTTTGTGTAGTTTGTGCAAAATCTCATCACACACGATGGCATTTTCGGTGCAAAAACAAAACACAAATTACTTTCCACGCCGTTGTCAATGACGCGACAATAGCGCGATGACTGAGCTCAGGTTTGCTAATTAGCATAATTTTTACGTGCCACTTGCAGTGCGCGTATAACCTATCTACCTCTTTTTGTATAATATCATTGGGTGAAGGAGTCCCTTACGTCACAACCACACGGCATTAGCACATAATAGCATAGAAATACTCACGACACTCTAAACTAGTCTTGGCTCTATCGAAGACGACGTTGAGGAAAGCGATCGCGTCCTGACTGTCATGTGCATTCTTAAAACCAAATACAGTGAGCTTTCTCAGGATCCTCAAGCAAAGTAACGCCTTCTCCAAATGTTCGGTGATTTGTTCCGTCGCAGCGCCCTCTTGTATGTGACGCAGGAACAACTCCGTGTTCTCATGCCACAGTTGCAAAATGAAAGAGTATACCGAATTTGTTAATTCCTGTAATCATACAACTATGTAAGCCTTTTTAGTTTCCAAGGAAACTATATCCTGAGACTGGTCAAGAGATTAGTGAAAGAAATAAAGAAGAAAACATATATCATACATTTCTGTATTAACATATTTGAAAGTGATTAGTAAAAAATGACTTCAATTAGTTAACTTCAGGTAAGTTATGAAGTCTTTAGCATCTCTGGATATTTCTCATTGCTTTTTTTACTAGAATTGTAAATATTATAATGGAAATGCAATGAAGCACCCATAATTAGCCTGACAAGTAGGTAAAATTTTGATATTCAAATATATCTATTATAAAAATTTACTTTACGTACATCACACTATAGTCATTTCGTTGTAGCATGGTGTGAACTAAGCAATGCCATAACAAACAACCACAGACTATCAAAAATAAGTTTTGAAATAAATGGAACATATAAAAATCATGTAAATATGTATTGGAATTGGAACTAATCGTTATCAATGTTAGCGATGCATGGACGATAAATTATTTGTTGGCCAGTTCAAGCAAAAAAAAAATAATTATAAAACAAATTGCACATTGTGTCAAAAACACTATCATAACTCATGACGGTCAAAATGGTTACAAAAAACCTATTTTTTTATTTTATTAGATGTGTAAACCAAATTCTCGATTACATAGTATACTCATCGATTAGTATAGTATAAGTAGTATACTCATTTGTATCTGTAACTTTTCTTCATCCAATTCATTAAAAAGTCTAAATTCCGCATATTACTCTGTAAACTTTATATGATTTGATATCAAAATTTTTTACTTAAAAGTAACACGTAAATTGAATTCTGCATCACCTCATCTTCCTCTGACGAACTGTCGAGGCTTTCTATCAAGACAAAATCCATTGTGTTGTTGTGTACCTATTTGTTTGTAAACAACGCATGCGGTGTGATTCAGTGAGGAAAGCACAAAAGATATTTCTCACAGTGTGAAAGTCAATCGCGGGATATATAATTTATATCTCAGGATATAATACATATTACATCCCATAGTGATAACAAGTTTTATAGTTCGTAATTATTGTTTATGGTCCGATCTATACAAAAAAAGCTAAAGGTACTCCGGGTTTAACAATGACATCGGGACGTCAGTCACCTCAGTTCCCCGTGACCACGGGTGCTGGAAATCGACGTCGGGAATTAAAAATAAAAATAATTAAAATTAAACGCGATATAATCCGTAAAAGTAGTTTTAATCAATGTGTAGTGTTCGCGTAAATGTAAGAAATCATTATGTTACAACTTATTTTATTCCATACGGTAAAAAAGGTCATCCAGTGTATTTAAAAGAGACTCGTGTACAGCAGTGGATTCTAACATTCTGAAGAAAAAGATATAGTTAACAAGCTATGAATAATTTGTCTTTTACTTTAAGGATATTAGAGAAAGGGATAAAGCTTAAATGTATTATGTTTTTGACGATCACATACCAGAAACGTTCTTCTATCGCCGATCAATCTTTTAGAAGCCAAAGCTTTAACCACGTGATGAAATATCAGCAAAGACCTATGTTGAACTAGTGGCTGTGGCGCTTTTAAGGCTCCGATCAAATCAGGCACTAGATTCGGCCAATTGGTCGGACAGTCAAACCTGAAGGAATAAAAAAATAATTATGGTATAACTAATATAACTAATAAATAAATGACACGTCAGTCTATTTCGTTTTACAGATGTCGTAGGAGTCGATAGTGGTAAACGCCACGAAGATTGCAAACATTTCGATAGAAGGTTGTGAGTAAACAATGTTTATAGTGTGGGACTGAAGTATGTTTCTGACCGAAGCCAGATTAATCGGATATCGCTTAAAACCCATATAATTCAGTCAAGATTACCAAAAATTTATAATATAAAAACTTGTAAATTAAAGGTTCATATTGATTGTATAATATAAAAAGGTAATTTAAATCATCTCTAGAAGTTCATCTAAAGATGGTAAAAATTGCATCAGCACGTCCACTGCGGTGTCGCTTATACGTTCGTTCATTTTCGGCGCTCACTTGAATCATTAGCTTCGGCCAAAACTTCGGTCCACTTTGACCAAACCTGAAGGTTCCTCCGGAGGTGAGTTTTTTGGCAAAAGGTGGCCAAATCCAAAGCTTCGGTCGGACACTAAAGGTGGATCATGTGAGTAAACAAGGTGTAAAATAGCCAACCCATCAAAGGTAAAATATAGCGATGCCATTGCCAAATTACCAACTTAGCGATTATAGCAAATATTCTTCCCTACGGGAGAAAGCCATATTTTTAAAATTTTATTATAATAACAATCGGTATTTAAACACATAAGTACTGGATCACCTTTCTTACCGTCTGGAAAAAATAGGGTGTAACATGTGAATGGAGTAGAAGCCTATGGCACTGATATTTTACAAAAAATAAAAGCAAAAATTTTGAATAAAAAGTTCGAAAAAAATTTTTTTTGAACAATTACTTTGCCCTGTGCCCTTGAGCCTGTGACCCTGCGAAGTGACAAGGTCAAAGATGCCTACTAAATTTATTGTTTTATTACCTTTCGTAAAGTAGGGTGGATATGATTTTGATTTATTTATTTATTTGATTCAAAATTTTTGCGGGCGGTAAAAAAAGTTATCCAGTATTATGGAACATAAGTTTTCGCCATAGATTGCCATTCACCATGCACATCATGGGTGGGACATTTACGATAGTTGCTACTCTTGGCTAGCGTAGTGGCATTACAGTTTTTTTCATTATTTGAAGATGTCTTTGCATCGGGAAGATGTTGCTGCTTATTTTCTGTTTCAGTATCCCCCTGTCGCTTCTTACGACACCCACTGGATGATATGAATTAATGGGTTTTCTTAGGCCGCTACTCACAGCATTAATGGTAATATATTCTCCAACATATCCATATCCCCCCCCCCCCCTAAATTTAGCAATTACTCAACTGACCTTGCTATCTTAGCAATCAGCACAGCCTGTTGGGTTGCAATCTGGGCAACTGGTTCGCTCAAGATGGTTGTAGTGAGTAGTCCCTGCCTCAGCTTTTGTTTCTCGTCATCGGTTATGGCATTGGGCGCGTTCCTCCGCCAATAGCGTTCAACTCCATTCTTGAAGCACATTACCGCCAACCAGCGAACATTTACATCGATTGAATGATTTGAGAGAACATTCTGAAAAGGAGAAGTGGCACTCATAAATGTCTAAATTTTTATTAAATTTAATCGATTTTATCTCCGTGCATGACAATAGAGGAAATTTTTACTATGATATAATCCATATCTATCAAAATAAATACGAAATAAATATTTACCAGGAGAACTGAATAGAATCCAGGTTCCGTCTCCCATTCTTGTAATTTCTTTTCAGCTGGTTTCAAAACTTCAGTATCCTGACTCGTAGCCCGGTTGAGTGTATCCAATACCAAGACATAGATGTTTGGGTCCATTGTAGTTATCTGTATGAAAATAATCTTCAATTCTTCAGTCACATATGTGCAAGAACGCTAGTGGGGACACGTGGGGTTTGACCTTGATTTGCTAGTGTTATTTATGATTTTAATCAAAAGTTTTCAGAACAAAAGTGCTCTTTTTTAATTTTTCCAGATAAATTGTGCTAATATCGATATAGTTACCAGAGGGACATTGCATGCTATGTTGAAGCCTAATATTTCAAAAAGGGGAAATCCATAATATATATATATATATATATATATCTGAGAGTATAAAAATATTGTTAATTATCTTATATCATATCTTGGGAATACATAAAAATGAAATGGGCAGCAGCATCTTCTTGAGTAACCCTGTACTTGCAGTTGTAGTGGACCTCAGTGAGTCTTGTGTTGAGAAGTGGAATTTTAATGGATTGTGATGATGATGATGATAATTTTCCTTTCAACATAGTCAAAATATCTACACTACAGTGAAACATTAGTACACTGATACAACAAAATTATAAAGAGTATATTTTATTTTTATGATAGCAGGGATTAGAACCTTACACAGTAAATTACCCAACTCCTTAGTATGTGGATAGTAGGCGTAAGCCTTACGACTACAGTTTTTAGTCAACTTTCTCAAATTGACTGTATGTTTTAGTATGTTACCATATTATATGACATGTTATGCGATATCGTCGTCAATGAGGGCAACCACGGCTTTTTATGCCACCAGGGCGGTGCCACTTAAAATTGAAGTGTAATATTTGATAGATTCCATAGTGGGGAAGTTAATTTGATCGAAAAATGTAAAGTGTAAGATTTCAGTTCTTTCGGTCAAAAAGCTAGCGGAATGGCGGGGTTGGCGAGGGTGATTTACTCATCCAGGTAGGCGCTAGTTGAGTGACTCATTGTTAGTATATATACCAAGCTTCAGCCTAATCTGATCATTAGCTTTTGAGTTATCAACGAGTAAACAAGTCAATCGGGAAGAAACTAGGCACTATGGAGAAAATTGAATATCGCGCCGTCGTTCATTCACCAAACAAGCAGACATCCCAAAGCATTTTTAAGAGATGTCAGCTGTTTATGGGGACTCCGCTCCTGGAAAAACCATGATTTATAAATGGCACGCCCTTTTCAAACAACCCAATGAAGACGACCCCCGACCGGATCCTAAATATAAATGAAAAACTTTTATTTAAAACTAACATCAATTAAATAACTTAACAAAAAACTAGCGACATCTAGTGGGAGGAAGATTATTAGCTCTCATTGTAACCCGATTTTGATGTCGTTTTTATTAATTAGGTTATACTTTGTGTGGTTGGATATAAGTTTGGAGAAAAAATATTTTCCGCCTAAAGGTAGAGAATGAATTTTTTAATGCGTCTCTTCTCATGTGATGTTGATGATGTCTAATCATTCTAGTTAGTACCTGTAAGCTGTTATATTCATTACACTAATCAAAGGGGTGAAAATATGAAA
The DNA here is from genome assembly GCA_907164705.1 of Parnassius apollo. Lineage (NCBI taxonomy): Eukaryota > Metazoa > Arthropoda > Insecta > Lepidoptera > Papilionidae > Parnassius > Parnassius apollo. The sequence goes on along the minus strand of CAJQZP010000301.1, from coordinate 3,681,773 downwards.
CTTATTATGTATTTGATTTTCTATAGAATAAGGGTGACAAACGAGCACACATTTCACTTGATAGTAAGTGGAATCTGCGGCCCATAGACATCTACATTTATCCTCGATAAAGAATCAAAACGCAGATGCATTGTCACCCCTGAGTACTAAGACGAAATGCCTCGTTTTCAGTAAAAAAGGATCTCCGGATCTCTACACTTACCATACGAAACATAGCAGTATTAAGCTGCTATTTTACGCTGGTATTCTGTGAATATAAAATATATATAAAATGTATAATATAAAAGGTATGTAAAAGACTTAATGTAAATAATAAAAACCATTGGGAAACACGATTCCTTTTCTCCTCAAGAAGGTTAAAAATAAACCCTAGAGATCCTTTTTCATTTTTGGAAAGAAATCCCAATCACTAGGTGCTAAATCTGAGCTATACAGTGGGTAAATATAACAAAACTTAAAATTTCAAATTTAAGCCCATTTATTGTATAGCAGCCATCGCAACTTACGCCTTGCGTACGGGCGTGTTGTGATACAAAAGCAGCTAGCTACCTTTGCTAATTTGACCTCGCCTTTTTCCCTCACAGTACCCTTCAAACTATCAATAAATCAAAACAAATCCCAAAAAATTTAACTTTTATTTAAAAGTAAAAACAAACTTCGAAGAACTAAAAAGAATGAAATAATTTCTACACAATTGTAGTTCATAACATGTACACATAATTTTATTATGCAGCGTACAGACTGATGAAAGGTAACATGCAATGTAACGTGCAAGGAGCATTTCATCAGTATGGACGCAGTGCAGACACCAACCGAACATGTAACTGCTCACATCTGTTTCCGGCGTGCGCGCGCACATAGCGTGAGTCTGCTGAGAGCACGCGAAGAGCGCTTGGAGCGCGGTACACGTACGTCATTCATTAAGATTTTACCTAATTATGAAAACTTCAGCTTCGTCTAAATCTTCGGCTGAATTTTCCAAAGACTGAATGTCGGCTGAAGGTGCTTTTTTCACACACAAATCACTAGGAGCTAAGTCCGGAGAATATAGTGAGTGCTGAATGAACGGAAACCAAGCAATTCGGATGGCAGTGCTTGCTAACTCAGATCGATGGGCAAGAGCATTATCATGATGAAAAAGCACTCCAGCTTTCTACTTGCCGCACTCATACTTTCCTAGATGTTTATTCTTTAGTTCTTCGCATAGTTTTTTGATTAATGATGCATAATAATCTCGGGTTATTTTCTCTCCTTTACTTACTTTATAATCGATCATTATTATAGCTTCCGCATCCCTAAAGACAGAGGTCATTATTTTTCCAGAACCTTGAATCTCTTGGCTGGCTGGAGATGCGGTTTTTTCCACACCTAGCTTTGGTTTTTCATCTCCGGGTTAAAATGGTGTACACATGTTTCATCTAAGGTTACAAAACAAGCGCAAAAACAATCGGAATCTTCTTAAATTATTGCTTAATTTAGCTTTAAAATTTCAACTCTTGCTGTCTTTTGGGCGTCTGTTAGCCCAAGCCCAAAATATGATTCCAAGAATAAAATTTAAAACATTTGAGGAACCCAGTGCGAGGCCACCTTCATGAACTTTAAGATGAGTAAAAATAAACTGAATTGTCCTAAACGAAAGCTTTAAAATTTTAACCTCAACAATTTCTTCAAATTTTTTACGTTTTCTTGTGTAGCGGCCGTTGTCACACAAGTATGCCACTGTAGAATAAGACGGAACATAAGAGCATTGTCTGCCAAAGTAGACTGCAGTTCTTCAATATCACATTTGTATTAAAAATTTTAGGCAGAAATTTTTTAATAACCGCATGAAGTAGGTTTCTCTATTTTGCATAATAATCAAATTCCCGTCAAAGTTTGAAACAAAAATTGGGTTTAGTTTTTTCTGACCTTGGCTGAATGATCGAAAATAGAACCCTTTTTCTATAACTCATAGACAAGTGTCCTATTCTGAAAACTTATTGATCAACCTAGTGCACTATTTTAAGTTTATCATTATGTGATAGAGCCACACTGCAGCTTTTTATGGTTGTAGCATGAATGGGTCAACTTGACCGGACTACTGCGGTGTTCGCATGGTGAGTATAGAGAACCGGAGACCCTTTTTACTGGAAACTAGGCATTCCATCTCAGTCCTTAGGGGTGATGACGCAACTATATTTTGATTCTTAATTGAGGATAAATGTAGGCGTCTATGGGCCACAGCATCCAATTACCATCAAATGGACTCTGTGCATGCTGTGGCTACCATTCAAGAAACATTCTTCTCCATCGGTTGTCAGTTCTTCGAGCTATATTGTTGGCCCATTAAAAGTACAGTTTACTAAAACATTGGACTATATTGGTTACTCTGATTGTACTGTAGATATCCTAATTTTTAAGGCTATCACGCAGAGAAACTCCGAGCATAACCTTCACTCACTAAGCGATCTTGAGCTTTCTCATACGGCCAGCAGTGGATGACCACGTTTCAGATCCATAAGACATTACTGGCAACACGCACTGCTCCTTCTTTGAGCGTAGTGCTCCCAACAACTACCGTCATATGTATGACGGACATTACACATGACTTTTGTTTTGTCCATATTCATGTCAAGATCTATCCGTTAGGAGACACTATTGAGGTCATTAGCCATAGTGCTTAGGTCCTAGGTTAGCTGAGTGATGTACTCGCCATTGATGTTAATACCGTATCCTTTCCAGTCAAGTAGCGAAAGCGTGAAAGCGTTTTTGATTAGAGCGGTGAAGTTTCGAGTATATATTATCACCCTATCTTATACCTCTGCGCAGTTGGATGGGTTTCACACTCTGGTTATGTACTCGGATAGCCATTGTAATCCTCCTGTGCAAACACTGGAATCAAAGGCTTTTTTATAGCCCGCATATACAAGACAAAGTGGTAATTGGTACTCTTCAGTCTTCTGTGCCGAAGTGTATGTATGTGGTCAACGATGCTAATACCTTTTCAGAAACTGGCTTAATCGGGAGGCTGGATGTCGTTGAGTCTACGTGCGCGACGATTCGTAATGACTCTATAACAGCACAGTAGTGCCACCATGGAGGACGGAATTGAAGAGCTTCTAAAGGACTTCAAGTAATAGATTTTCACCCTCTTTCAGAAGCTCTGCTGTAATTAAATCGTCGCTCGGGGCCATACCATTTTTAAGGTGCTGGAAAGTCGTTTTAATTTCCATTAGAATGATGTCCGGGATATCATCAGAATAGTGTCGGATACCCATGCATGTGCCTTGCAGCTGCCAGTAGAACCTCACAATCTCATTCAAAATCTTAGGTGTCCCGGAAATGATGCTAACATATTCAGTCCAGCTTTGACAGTTGGCTCTTTCTGACAGACAGACTGCGGCAAAGACTTTAGAGCCTTGGTTTCGTTGATTGCGATATTCGTTCAATGTGCCTTCTTCAATACGAGTTGTATTGAAGTTGCGAAGTACAGCCACATACATTTGGAGATCTATCTGTTCAGTTGCCTGCAGGCTGTGATATTTGCTGAAGCCTGCAGCTTCATTTCCCGTCCAACAACAAGATTAAGAGTGTGATCGGGGAGTTTCTAGGTTCTTCCTGCAGAACTTAGCTCCGACTGCATGTACAGTTTTCAAGAGCTTGTCATTCATATCATCCACTGTATTGTAATCTTCTCGGCACTGAAAACGTTATTGTAATTCGAGCCGAAAATTTTCGCAGCTTTGGATTAGAGTATGAGGGGGACAGAGTGTAGACACACATTCATTAGATGTGACCTCTCCAATTTAACATTAAAGTTTAATGTGCCTTTTACCATGTAGTGGCAGTGTATGAATATCTAATACCCCATATCATCCTGTAGGTGTCATGAGAGACGACAGAGGGAGACAAATCAGAATATGGGCACAAGTGTCTTCCTAATAATGACTAAATATAAAAAATGGGGTTACCAACCCGCTTGCCAAATGTAGCCACCATGGCAAATGTCCTAGGACATTTTATATCTATGTCCTATGACAAAGTATATGAGGTAATCTATAGGGGAAGTCCTATGATCAGCTGTGGACTTTAAAAGATTGTAGTGATAAAAAATACCCCCTACCATTAGCTGATCATTAATAATTTTCACTCTTGCGATCAATAAGACATCACTGAACAGTTGTCGTCTAGTATAATCTCTAATTTTTTCAAACCTTCGGCTTTTGACCGAGTCCACTTTATGTCAACTATTTCTGGAAAAAAGAGTTCCTCTTTCTTCATGAAGTAGGCTTCCTTAGGTTACGTTGCCATATCTTGAATTCCGGTACTTTCAGCTCACAATTTTCTCACGTGCCTAATTTTGCATTGAAAGCTCTCATTAACACGTGGATATATGTGATCCATTGCTCTAGAGATATCCTCATACACTTCCTCCAGCTTCTCACCAGGATGTGCCGAGGTTAGTGTGTAAACTTGTATGATCTTCAACAAATACTGTTTGATGCTTCTTAGGCATGCAACCCTCATCGACACACACCCAATATTTATATTATTATTAACAAGAGACTTGTGGATGAACAATCTGACACCTTGGGACAGATTTTCAACCTCCTGGTGATAGAACAAGTTGCTGGATATGGAGATAACCTTGTTCACCTTCTGTCTTCGGACCTGAGATAATCCTATAATATCCTTATGTAACTAGTCTATTTATTCTTCAAGATTCAGGATCTTCTCATCGGTAAAATGTCTATGAGTATATATTTTTTATAAATTAATTTAAAAATATTAAATTATATGTTATTTTAAATCACTAGATATTGGCCTCAAGTACGTTTTTATTTACTTTATTCTCTTAGACCATCAATAGACACGAATCTATACTATTGATATATGCTGAGCAAGTAAGCATGTTAACAATTCCAATATAAAGTTATTAAAAGATACGTACTGCAACTACAATATTTTACACCGAAGTTTGCGTCTAATGCAATATTATAATCGATCCTGACGGTACAATATACGCGCAGGCAGAAAACAAGTTGAGGGTATTTTACGTCCTTTATCGAAATATATCCATATTTTATAAATCCAGAACAAAAAATATAAATGTATGAGATAATCGAACTCACTTACTTTTCACGGCGAAAACAGATCACACAACATAACCTAATATTATTTGGGACTGAGACTCATAACGTTCGATTAATTAACACTCTCAAAATCAACTTTTACGACTGAAAAAAATTAAAGCAATAGATGATAAATTAATTAAAAGCTTTCATAACGTATAATCAGAGGAAGAGTCCGCAAATCTATACGAATTTTCATCCAAATTATGACAAACCAATTGTCAAATTATCAGCTTGACAACTTGACCTTGACAGCTAGGCTTGCCTAAAAAAACGATAATCTAAACATCGATATTTTCTCCTACGAACATCGCAATATATTATGATATTTAATATTTATTTTGGAGTATCGCATTCGTATCACTTTCAATATATTGTATTAATCGAAAAAACATTAAGAAACAAAAGTCGCTATAAATATTCATGTCCTGTTGTTGTTTTTTATCGTCGTCCAACCGTCCTGTAATACCATTTTGGGCCTAACCAAACTTCATTATTCAAAACATGACGATCATCGATGCTGGTTGAAATATCGATACGATGTACATCAATATTTTTTGACTTGCTCATTTCTATTGACACCCACAAACTAATAAGCATGGAGGTTAGAGAACAGGAGAATAATCGCTAATCGCTACGCGCTAAAGCATAGCCGGCCTGTCCCCGAAAATTTGTATAATTTATAGCCGTGCTGCCGTCGGTAAGTAGTATCTGTGAAGTAATTTTTTAATTATTGACAAAAAGGAACATTAAAAATGGTGAAATAGTATAAAAATTATAATAATCGTACGATGCTTTCTAACTATGAGTAAATTTAAACAAAATTCTTCACCAGGAGCTCGCTCTGAAATACGGTGTCGTGGACCGGGAATTGCCCTATTACAAGTACTTGCCGGAAGCAATGCTCGAATATTACCATTCCGTATGACGACAACCTCGTGAAAGCCTAAACAGATAAGCAAACAAAATATCTGGTTCTGGCTCACGAGGTGACGGACATGAGGGGTGGACTGGCGACCGAAATTGTTCCTGTAGTCGTTTCTGCAAAAGGGGTAATCCCAGTCAGTCTCTCGAGTCATCTGAGGCGGCTGGGACTCGGTGACGGAACGCTCCAAGCTTAATTAATTCGCTCGACAGTGGTACAAATTTGACTAAGACCACGCCCTCCACCCGCTCGACAAGGATACACATTAGTACCACTCATAATTTATGAGGGCGAACCCGACAAAAAAAGGTTTGTCATTAAAATTTATAACAAATTTATCCTGAAATGTATAATGCCAAAGACATAGACAAAGATATACTCTTTAATTTGGTACCATAATCTGTCAATTTCGATACTAAAAATAGACATAAAAATCATTCTGACGTAATGGCTTTTTACAACAGTAGTGCGTGGTAGTGCGTGAGTTATTTCTGAGTGATTTCTCCGTTTTTCTGTGTGTTTTTGGAATAAAAAGGTGAGTTTTAAACTTTTTTGTATTCCTTGTAATAAAACAAACACGTAGATATATAATTTGTGGCATAAAAAGTAAAAGTAAGTGCCAAATGTGCTTCGAAATCGGGAAGGCCCATTTTAGCCGTTGGGTCAAAAATGTGTTATTTTTACAATTCTCATAAATTTTTAGTGTAAAATGTAACTAAATAATAGTTTTATAACATATTTCAAATAACTTGACGTTGTATTTATTTCAAATTCACACAAAAAATATTTGAAATATTATTCGGAAATCTCATGCAGATAAAAATTAATTTCGTTTTTTTTTTATATTTTGGTATGAGTAACGAATAGAAAAACATAAAACATAAAAGTATACATATTTTCAAATATTTTCATATAGATTTCTCCAGAAACAAACACGTCGAATTCAAATTAGTAGTAATTTTAGACTAAAAGTGAAGTATCTACTACTACTATGTTATAAAGGGTAATTTATGAATTTTATTACAATTTCTAGCAACTAAAAATAATTTTATTCGATAGTTTATACATTCAATAAGAATCCCTATAAGTTTTATCCATAAATATTGTCTCAAAGAGAAAATATTGCAAAATTTGCAAGTTAGCAAAAAATTTGCAATTCCCGCCATTTTACGTCGCGAGCCAAACGGCGAATCGAATAAAGTCGCCTTACGAGCATACAGATTAAATGCACAAAGCGGTGCTCCTCGATATCGCGCGCATCTTCCACCGGTTTCTTTCCCTTTCCTCCTAACCCTCGGCCGTATGGTTTCCCCTGCCGAGGGCCTCAATCTGGTTGGGCTTTTATTTTTTTATGTATTATTTATTTATTTATGTTAGTATATGAAATATATATTTATCATTTCTTTTTATACATTTATACAGTCCAGCCAGATGAGAATTCACTATTAATAATTTATATTTGTAATAATTTATAATAATTAAAATTATGAAAAACATAATTTATAATTTATTTATTATTAAATAATAATAATTTGGTTATTTTCTTCTTTTTCTTTGAATGATGTTATAATCATTTCAAACTAGCGCACAACAGCCCGCTTTTATTGAGACAGCTTTGCGATCGCAGCGTCTCACTTATTTTGTCCATATTGTTGCGCGCCTAAGTTGACGCGCTTGAGTTGAACCTCAAGCTCAAGATCGTTCTCCCGTTCTCTAACCTCCATGCTAAAAAGTATGGAGTATAGAGATAAGGAGTATAGCCTGTGTATCATAACCTCCATGCTCTGTTTAAAATAAGTGTGTGTATTCTCCTATGGGAGATTGTCCTTCTTACCCGTAGACAGAGAAACCTATAGACTAATGATCGGCGTGGCCTCGAGTGAGAAAGGACGATAACGAATTTTTAGTTTATAGAATAATCTTTATGACTTTTAAACACATTTAGATTAAAATTTTAATTCTTCTAAGAACTGAACTGAACAAGATTCACCAATCTTAAGCTCACAAAACACTTTTTTCTCACTTAAACCTACTTGTAAACTCCTTAAATCGCTACGCTGTCAAAGTTAAAACCGGTAGAAGCAAGGACAAAAAACACACCGCTCATCAGCAAGACGTGCATAAATCTATCTTTTTCGTGTGCGAATGCGAAAGAAGGCATCAATTTGTCTATAGATTTCTCTGTCTACGTTCTTACCTCTATACTCCATGCTCAAAACGTTGAATTCACTATAGGTTTATAATTATAATATGAGAGTTTATATAATTATATAAACTCTCATAAGTTTATAATTTGTAGAAATCATATAAAAGCTTGGTGCAATTATCTCAATATGAGTACTAACGTATTATCTTTAATTATCTTTTGAAATTATATAAAAGAATATTTAAAATGGATTAGAATTTTAAAATTATTAAAATTTCAATTTTATTTGTTCTTGGATTATTTGAATGAAAAACTTACCTTATACCTTGATTTTCCTTCAAATGTTCTTTGACAATATCTTAGATTATCTACTTAGCGAATATTTGCGATTGCTGTACAACTTGTTTTTTTTTTTTCATTTTCACTATTTTATTGGAATATTTTGAGTGTAGTTATTTCTTTTTCATTTGTTGTTATATTATTCAAGTAAGATTCTTTGAATTTGATTTGTTATTGTATAATATAGATTTTTAGTTTCAATTGTAAAAATGTCTGTGTTTGATTTGTTGCGTATAATAATATAGTTTACTTTTCGTTTTAATATAGATATTTAAGTAGATAGTAGTTTGTCATAAAAGTTTAATTTAGTGTGTTTTGTTTTTATCAATTTTCTTTACTAATAAATAATCCAAATTGATGGACCCAGTAACAATAACCCCAAAATCCAGACATTTTCAAATTGTGTCCAGATATTTTGGTCTTCCGATCTGTCCCGTGTCACTTTCACCAGATCAAATCAAGAGCTTCGTATTCATAAAAAAAACCAAAATTTTATTTTATTTTCATGTTCATTTAACTATTAAATCCCTACACTATAATAAAGATTGTTTTATTTCTAAGTATTCACACATTTTAACATAATAATTTATATGTTATAACAAAATTAACGTAAAAAACCAATTAAAAATTCTATTAAATCAATTTTCTTCTACGCGGGCGAAGTATCAGGCAAAAGCTAGTATTTTGATAAAATTATTGTTGACTTAATTAAAACCTATAATCATCTGCGTTAAAAAGGTAGGTGTAGGAAACTTAACATCAAAAATAATAATTACCAGCTTCTGCCTGTGACTTAGGGAGAAATTTATTGTTCCCGAATCAGATCCCGTCGCATCGCATTACCCGACCGCGCTATCATTTTTTTTTTCGCTTAACATTATTTCTAACGAATTTTTGCTTACCTTCTAAGAGTCAAAGCGTGGTGTTACATAGCCTAGACTATAGCATTTCTGAAGAATTGGGCTATTCAATTAAATATATTGTTTTCAAATCCGACTGGTAGTACCATAGATTACCACCTGTTTACCAATAAATTTAGTCTCTATATAATATTTGATGGTAGTTCTGCCAACGTAGCCCGTGAAATTCAAATTTAAATCGTCTTTTTTTGGTAATTGCAGCTCTGTATTAACGAATATTATTCATAATAAGATTGATACACGATAAAAACTAAACTATTATTATAATAATTCTATTTCGTTTAAAAAATACCATCTACGGGCCCTTGACGGAACAACCACCAAAAATAAGTTATACGGTTTAGAGGTTAAAAATGACGAACTTAGAAACAACTTAGATGAAAGGCATAAATAAGTTAGGAAACTTGGGGTATATTTACCCACCACAGATAGTATTCCGTGTGTCCGCGATCATATGAAAACATTCTCACAATTTTTTATCGATTTTATTATGGAAATATCGATATAGGCAGCCCTATTAACCGCCATTTTATCCTCTCAGTGAAGTGTAGGTATACACCACATCCTCTTAGTAATCTGTGGTATACACGATTTTCTTAGTTTCGTAGGTATGCCAGTTCCATATGTTTTATATACGTCTATGAACCTTTCAAGTCCATATGTTTTATTACATCATTTCATTTTTCAGCCACCAGGCGCGCTGCTTACGGTAAGTAGTATCTGCAAACTTATAAATTTATGAGTACAAGTGGATGAAGTTAGTTGAATAATGTACAAATTTTCTTCGCGGTATTGGTGAGATAATAATCGGGCTCCTAAATTTTTCAATTTTTTATTATTTGCTTAATAAATCGTGGTTTTTTAACTAAATTAATCTTTATTGAACTTTTAAGAAATTGTTGAAATTAAGGTTAATTACAAGATTCGGCAAATTGTACAGAATTCCGAAGAGTACAATCTGCCACTTTGCCTGGCGTATGTGGACTATGAGAAAGCCTTTGATTCCGTCGAAATTTGGGCGGTGCTACAGTCTCTTCAGCGGTGCCTAGTTGACTATCGGTATATTGAAGTGCTGAAGTGTTTGTACAGTAGGGCTACGATGGTTATCCGGGTACAGAACCAGAGTACGAAACCCCATCCAACTGTAGAGAGGTGTAAGACAGGGTGACGTTATTTCCCCGAAACTCTTCACCGCTGCGTTGGAAGACGTTTTCAAGCTACTGGACTGGAAAGGATATGGAAAGGGTATTAACATCAATGGCGAGTACAACACTCACCTTCGATTTGCCGACGATATTGTCCTTATGGCAGAATCGCTGGAGGACCTTAGCACTATGCTCAATGACCTCAATAGTGCCTCCCAACGGATAGGTCTTAAGATGAACATGGACAAAACAAAGATCATGTTTAAAGTCCATGTCACACCTATGCCGGTAGTTGTTGGGAGCACTATGCTCGAAGTTGTTGACGAGTACGTTTACCTGGGACAAATAGTCCGACTAGGTAAGTCCAACTTCGACCGAGAGGTCAATCGACGGATTCAACTCGGCTGGGCAGAGTTCTGAAAATTACGACGCATCTTCTCGTCAGGTATACCTCAATATCTGAAAACTAAAGTGTATAACCAGTGCGTGTTGCCAGTGATGACTTACGGATCTGAGACGTGGTCCTTCACCGCTGGCCGTATGAGGACGCTCAAGGTCGCTCAGCGAGCTATGGAGAGGGCTATGCTCGGAGTTTCTCTGCGTGATAGACTCAGAAATGAGGATATCCGCAGTAAAACCAGAGTGATCGACATAGCCCAACGGATTAGTAAGCTGAAGTGGCAATGGGCCGGCCATATAGCTCGAAGAACCGATAACCGATGGGGAAGAAAGGTTCTCGAGTGGCAGCCTCGTACCGGTAAGCGTAGTGTAGGGCGACCCCCACTAGATGGAGTGACGACCTGGTAAGACATGCAGGAAGTCGATGGATGCAGGTGACTCAGGACCGTGCTTTGTGGCATTACTTGGGGGAGGCCTATGTTCAGCAGTGGACTTGTGAAAGGCTGTAATGATGATGATGATGATACAAGATTTGCAAGTTTGTGAATTCTCAAAATTAAATTCAAAAAACCCCATCCAACTGTAGAGAGGTGTAAGACAGGGTGACGTTATTTCCCCGAAACTCTTCACCACTGCATTGGAAGACGTTTTCAAGCTACTGCACTGGAAAGGATATGGAAAGGGTATTAAAATCAATGGCGAGTACAACACTCACCTTCGATTTGCCGACGACATTGTCCTTATGGCAGAATCGCTGGAGGACTTAATCACTATGCTCAATGACCTCAATAGTGCCTCCCAACGGATAGGTCTTAAGATGAACATGGACAAAACAAAGATCATGTTTAAAGTCCATGTCACACCTATACCGGTAGTTTTTGGGAGCACTAAGCTCGAAGTTGTTGACGAGTACGTTTACCTGGGACAAATAGTCCGACTAGGTAAGTCCAACTTCGACCGAGAGGTCAATCGACGGATTCAACTCGGCTGGGCAGCGTTCGGGAAATTACGACACATCTTCTCGTCAGGTATACCTCAATCTCTGAAAACTAAAGTTTATAACCAGTGCGTGTTGCCAGTGATGACTTACGGATCTGAGACGTGGTCCTTCACCACTGGTCGTATGAGGACGCTCAAAGTCACTCAGCGAGCTATGGAGAGGGCTATGCTCGGAGTTTCTCTGCGTAATAAACTTTTTTTTTAATTTATTCAACAAAGTAGCAGTTTTAATTGCAAAATCAATTTCTTCGTGCCATTAAACATCTATTGTTTGTTGGCTTGACACTTGGCACTGCACAGTTTGCTCTTATACATTAATTTACTTAAATTTATTATTTAAATGACATTGGAATTAACTTTTACTTAAACTAAATATAAAGTACTAAGTAACAATTGTGCTACAAAATATTTAAAAAAAAATTTGCGTAAAAATTTTATATAAAATCTATAATATGTATTTCTTAAACTATTTTTTTTTTGTGGAGAAGGTAGTTTTTGGTATTATTTACCTGGAATAGTGAAGTAAAAACGTGATTGTTGTCTTCAATTGTTCGCTTAACCAATATACTGTGCTATCTTATTTATGCGCGTACACACGGAGTGTATTTTTAAGGAATAATTTTTTTATGTATTTTATTTTGTTACACGTTTTGTTTATTTGTCCAATTTAACATTTATTGGCATAGATAGATATGATTCTCAATGAAATAATATATATAGATTTTTTTTGAATTCTTATTATGCGATAAAATGTTTAAGTTTTGTTTTCAAGTTTTGTGCGGTTAGCTGGCTTCTTATCTCTGTATGTATAGAATTTAATATTTATGGTATTAGAAATTTACGTATTCTCTTACCGTAGTAATTATTAGTTCTATTTGGTGAATAAGGTATTTTATTCCTAGTGCTATAAATGCGTTCCCTTGGGGTTGGGTACATCGAGTATTCATAACATTTTTTTAAAAGCATATATTTCACCTTTTTATGTATGGGTAAAACTTTGCAGTACGTGAAAAGGTATGAGTAATCATTTCGATATTTGTCCTTAATATGTTGAGGCAATATAGATTTTAAAATTCTTATTTGTAAGCTGTAAATTTTATCTAGGTAAGTGCGGAAAGTTCGTCCATAACTACTAAGACCATATGATACTATTAATTCTACTAGAGAATTATATAGGCTTAGAAGAATTTTAAATGGATCTTTATTACGAAAAATATAAAATTTAGCTGCCCTTAATTTACTACACACGTAATCAATACGATTCTTCCAGTTCATCCTATTATCTATAATTAGTCCTAAGTATGTGTAATACTTAACAAGAGGGATTTTTTCGCAGGAACAAGTTATTATATTGTGCAGACAAAGATGATTATGAGCAATAATGCTTACTGGTATAATATTCTTGACATGACTAGAATGAATGTGTAGTACCTTAGTTTTTTGTGTATTTACTACAAGTCCTAGATCCTAAGCCCACATAGAGAGGCGTGAAAAATCATCTTGTTACTTTTGCATGGCGATATACACATTTTTATCTTCTGACAGAAGGCACGTATCGTCTGCATATTAGTGTAAACTACATTTTTTAATGATATTTTCTAATTCATTTACGTATGTTAAGTAATGGAGTTGCCCTATAACTGAGCCTTGTACCGTACTTGTAGTCATAGGCATTGTAATAAATTATTTTCTATCTTTACTTGGAAATATCGATCGCTAACATAATCTTTACACCATCTTAAGAAACGTCCTCTAACACCAGATTTTTCGAGTTTTCTTATAAGAATGTTATATTTCAAGGTATCGAAGGCTTTACTAAAATCGATGAATGCAATTAAGACATGTTTTTTCTCATCTAAACATTTGTTTACTTCGTCTGTAAAGTTTGACAGTAGCTCTGTAGTAGGAAATAATTTTATGTTTTTGATAAAAGTTATGAAGCTGGTTGGAAATGAATTTTTCTATAATTTTGTCAATTGTTGGAAGAATAGTAATAGGCCTGTAATTACTGTAATCGTCATGATGTCCACTTTTGTAAATAGGCCGTACCAAACCTAGCTTTAGATCTGTACGATAAATACCTGTTTCTATACTACTATTAATTAACTTGACAATTACTTTAGCAATTTTTTCTGATATGGCTTTTATGTCAATTGTACGAATTCCATCAGCACATGGTGCCTTTTTTGTGTTGAGTGTTTTTATTATATTATTTATTTGCTTTGTATTTGCTTTTTGAAACCGTATAGACTTATCTACTGGATTTGTGTACAAATCATCTGATAGCATTTTAATAGTATATTTTGGTATTATATTTTTTAAGTTTCTATCGAACTCAGTAGCAAAATTATCAGCAATCGTTTTACTATTTTGACTTTTGAAGTTAAATGCTTTATTTAACGATTCATCTAGTGTTTCGGTAACTTTGCCACAAAGTTTGTATACAATTTTCCAAGTATATCTTGGATTAGACATATTGTTATTGATTTTTGATAATAGTAATTATTTCTAGTTTTTTAATAATTTTAATTGTTTTATTTCTATATTTATTATATTCTATTCTTAGAAGTTTATTATTTGAGTCATTTTTCCATTTAGTAAACAAATTATCTCTAATTTTACACATATTTATGATGTCTTCATTTATCCAATTCTCTTTATTTCGTTTGCTACTTTGTTTTGTTTTTATTAATTTACATTTACTGTAGCATTCCAAAAATTAGTTTTTATAAAATTGTTTATATTAATAGGACATTGCATATTATTAACCGGTGACCAGTCTATTTTATTCAGCATTCTATGATGTTTTTGTTGTCATATAAAATAATATTTTCAAATTCATCCCGTGTGTACGAAACATGTAAAACGCATGTTAGCACGTTCATGCGATGATCGGCTAATACGGTACCAATAGCGCCCGAGTATAGGTCTAACGTACGCACAAAGATATGATTTATACAACTTTTAGTTGCAGACTGCAGACTTCCCGGAGCGTCGGTGCACCGACGCTCCGGGAAGTCTGCAGTCTGCGAACATGTTCAAGATCGTCCCCACCATTACATTAGATTTGATAAACCACAAATTCTCGCAAAAGAACACCGATTCCTACCAAGGATGATACGCGAGGCTATTGAAATTAAAAAACATCCAAATTTCAATAGAGAAGATGGTTGGGTGCTACCATCTGCTTGGGATCCCATAATCAACAAAATTAAACCCAAACCCAAGCATACCACTGCAAGACTTCATGATACTATAAGCTCGTTTTGCGTAAATCGGACCAAAAATTAATATTAAAAAACTGAAGGTAGCCGGACTAACTATGACATTGGGACGTCAAACATCTCAGTCCCCCCCGTGACCATGGGCGCTGTAAAGCACCCGAAACGTCGGGATAATAATAAAAATAAATTAAAGTAATTAAACGCGATAAAATCCGTAAATAATAGTTTTATTCAATGTGTAGTGTTCGCGTAAATTTAAGAAATCAAAATTTCAACAATTAATTTATTGACACAGTGGTGTACATCCTAAATCACTATCATCATTATCAGACTCAGAGTCACTGGTACAATCTTCGAGATTAATTATTAATTCCTGATCACACAAATAGTCAAAGCGGACATCACGTTGACAATCTTCTGTGATAATTCTTCGTGTTGTTCATATGCATTGTTCAGCAAATTTAACATTTTATTTGCCGTGAACGGTGTGGTGGTGTTGTAACACGAAAATAATGAGTAAATTTTTTTATTCGTTAATGATGTACGAATTCATCAACCTCATTTAAATATTAAATACCTTTAACTTGCGCGCAAATCAATTCTATTCCGTTAAACTGGCAATGATACGGTGTTGGCGGATAACGGTATGTCCCTTTTCTTTTGCCATCTCATCAAAATCATATATTGGCGTTTGGGGCTTGTGTATTCGCACTAAACGCAAAAATTATTTTTTCAACATAGTGCCGTCTGCTTGTACTCCTTTGGTTTGCAACCACTTCATTCACATTCTTCTGGTTATTGGCTGTCGGAAGCTTATTTTTTGAACTGAACGATAGGGTACATTGCCCATTAGTATCACATTTTGGCATTGTAACAATAAAAAGGCAATAACAAAAGAACAAACAATAACAAATACTCAAAACAAGGTAATAAATGAAAACTGGGGAACCCAAGGCGTCTGGCGTCAGCACCACAGAACACTATTACTCCTATCGGAGGTCGGCACTCATATTCTCTCTCTACGTAAAGAACCATAAAATTACATTTACGAGTCAGAGTAATTACTAATATAGTCTTAAAAACAGAACAAAACCTCAAGTAACCGAACTCTTTATGCATATGAAATTTCTTACAGGATAAAAAAGATAGTTATATGAATGTCATCATCTCGCCTTTACAAGGTGGTAAATTTTTTTAGCATTTTTATATACCATAGACAATTCTAGTGATGGTAACTAAAGAAAAGAATAGCCTTTTCGATATATTCGTTTTATCTATGGCTTAATAAAATTCGGCATTTTAATAATATTGCTTAACGTTTTCATTAAATATTAATTTCTGATACCAACTAAGAGAAGACCTGCTACGAGCGAAGTGTTCAGCATGGAACTTAAAAACGTTTTATTAAGGATCAATTTTGCTAAATTTTGTTTCAATTTGGGTGAATTTTGTAATTCAGATCGATTGTGCCATTAAGTTAAAATATATCATAAAACCCACTAAGTAAAATTCTTTATTTGGCAACGCTTTTTCATCAGCTTTACATTAATTAGATGTGAGCAAAATAACACAAAGTAAAAATTCAAACATAATATTTATTTTCCCTTTACAAAGAAAATAAAACCAATTTAACTGTATTTCAACAACGTTTAAATTGTTTATTGTATCTTATATCTATAGTACTCATTTAAGTAAAATTTATATCTGCCACAGTTTCTCAAATCGTCCAGGGTTAACTGGTAGAGAATGTCATATGATAATAAGTCGGCATTTTATATCTCTCATTATAAGGAGTGTAAAAAAAGATGAAATAAATAAATGAAATACTAATTGGTTGACGTAAAGCGACAGTTAAAAACTAAAGAACCTAACCTAACAACAACGAAACAACCAAAAAAAATAATTTATTTAAAATTTTAAAAGATATTTACAATTTTTTATATAAAAAAAATATATGAAAATGATGATGGGGTTTCAAACTAGAAGCATCACGGAGTATGCACAGGCTATGCCTGTGGTAGGTGCGCAGTGCCTGATCTAGGCACACGCAGCGTCTGGAGTAGGCACACGCAGCGCTTGAAGTAGGCACACACAGTCTCTGGAGTAGGTACACGCAGCGTCTGGAGCAGGTACACGCAGCGTCTGGAGCAGGTGGAGGCGTAGGCGTGGCTAGGCGACGACTTCAGGTGAAGGCAGAGGCTTGTAGGAACCCGCGGCAGTGCGGATAAGTCCTTTAGGAGATGCTTCTAGTATGAAAGCTGAAGCGAGACTTACTTTATTGGCCAATTGTTCGGCTTTTATACTTTTTTAGAGAGCTCCGCGTTCGACGACGGATTTGTGAAAAGAACTGGAAACTTTTAAATTAAAAGCAAATTTTTGTAAATGGCCAATTATTTTTGTGGAACAAATATTTTTATGGAAGTTTTGAAGTAAAAACATCAGACCGGTAACGAATTCGAATAAAAATTGCCATGATAACCAGATAAACAACGTTTTCAAAACATGTCAAATTTTGGTTTTAGGCTCGTTATAGAGAAACGGCAAGATTTAAGTGAAAAATGAGATATTATTGATATAGGAAAAAAGGTAGCGCAACAGTGCACACGAAGCCCGAAATTGCAGAGTTACGGAGAACTAAATAAAAGACCGAAAAAAGGTAGACTCCATTGACACCGATTTAAAAAGTGCTGATAACGTGAAAATACGAAGTGAAAATGATTGTGTTCTTATGGTTTAAAAATGTTACAGGATCCTATGGAAATAAAGGTGATGCAAAATATCCAGTTTTGGGGTGAATGCAGATAATCAAAAACAGAATGGAAAAATAAATTTAAAATAGTGTAAAATGATATGTAAGTAGCATAACACTACATTTTCCCCCCGACCCTGGAAAATTTTTGACTCAGCAAAAATTTTGATATGTACATTCTAAAATAAACCATAAAAACACAGCTTTGCAGAAACAGACATCACCAGGCAAAATCAGATATACTATCTCTTACATTCATCATCTGCATTCAGGTAAGGGTGGAGTTCACATTCAATGACTACCACTCTAAAAGTGTGTTTTCGAAAGGACATTCAGGCTTATTTAAGGAGTTGTCATCTGCTCCTGCGTGGAAAAAAAAACATTTCGAAAGAACATTCAGGCTTATTTAAGGAGTTGTCATCCGCTCCTGAGTGAAGATAAAGATAAAGAAATTAATCAGGTAATGATTATACAAACATACAAACATATATACAAATATATACAAATGTAGTGTCATGCAAAACAGTATTAGCTGGTTCCTCACATCTAATCTTCACTTCGTATTCGAGTTCGGGCTTGTTAAGGAATTCGTACTTAATAACCCTTTTCATTGTTATAATTAAGTGCAAAGTTAAGTTTAAGAAATAAAAATTTAATTAATAATTGTACCTCTTTAAGGTATCTAGAATAAAAATATTAAAGTGATGAATGTAAGTGAATTGTTATATGCAGGTCTAAATATAATCCAGATAAGTTGAAAAACTAGATAAAGTTTTGTTTTAGAATTTGGAAGATATGATAAGGATGAGTAAATAAAGATTTAAGAACGAAAGAGAAAGCAATTAAATCAAAAGGAAATGGATAAGGCGTAGTTAAGGTGAAGAAAAGAGAAAAAAAAATTAAGAGAGAAAGAGAACTTTTACGTCGGGCGCCAAAAATGTCGTGAAGCGACAGTTAAATACTAAAGAACCTAACCTAACAACAACGAAACAACCAAAAAGAAATAATTTATTTAAAATTTTAAAAGATATTTACAGTTTTTATATAAAAAATTTATGAAAATGATGATGGGGTTTCAAACTAGAAGCATCACGGAGTATGCACAGGCTATGCCTGTGGTAGGTGCGCAGTGCCTGATCTAGGCACACGCAGCGTCGGGAGTAGGCGTACACAGCGCTTGAAGTAGGCACACACAGTGTCTGGAGTAGGTACACGCAGCGTCTGGAGCAGGTACACGCAGCGCTAAAAGTAGGCAAACACAGCGCCCGGAGTAGGCACACACAGCGCTCGGAGTAGGCACACACAGCGCCCGGAGTAGGCACACGCAGCGTCTGGAGTAGGTACACGCAGCGTCTGGAGCAGGTGGAGGCGTAGGCGTGGCTAGGCGACGACTTCAGGTGAAGGCAGAGGCTTGC
Organism: Parnassius apollo; assembly: GCA_907164705.1. Classification (NCBI taxonomy): domain Eukaryota; kingdom Metazoa; phylum Arthropoda; class Insecta; order Lepidoptera; family Papilionidae; genus Parnassius; species Parnassius apollo. The sequence continues at coordinate 3,662,401 of CAJQZP010000301.1, read as the reverse complement.
AGGAACCCGGGGCAGTGCGGATAAGTCCTTTAGGAGATGCTTCTAGTATGAAAGCTGAAGCGAGACTTACTTTATTGGCCGATTGTTCGGCTTTTATACTTTTTTAGAGAGCTCCGCGTTCGACGACGGATTTGTGAAAAGAACGGGAAATTATTTAAATTAAAAGCAAATTTTTGTAAATGGCCAAGAAGAAAAGAGTATTTTTGTGGAATTTTTGAAGTAAAAACATCAGACCGGTAACGAATTTGAATAAAAATTGCCATGATAACCAGATAAACAACGATTTCAAAACATGTCAAATTTTGGTTTTAGGCTCGTAATAGAGAAACGGCAAGATTTAATTGAAAAATGAGATATTTTTGATATAGGAAAAAAGGTAGCGCAACAGTGCGCACGAAGCCCGAAATTGCAGAGTTACGGAGAACTAAATAAAAGACCGAAAAAGGTAGACTCCATTGACACCGATTTAAAAAGTGCTGATAACGTGAAAATACGAAGTGAAAATGATTGTGTTCTTATGGTTTAAAAATGTTACAGGATCCTATGGAAATAAAGGTGATGCAAAATATCCAGTTTTGAGGTGAATGCAGATAATCAAAAACTGAATGGAAAAATAAATTAAAAATAGTGTAAAATGATATGTAAGTAGCATAACACTACATGGTACCCTTGACAAGAAGCTGGCTGTGACGAAACATGTAAATATTATAGTACAAAAAGCTTAAAAATGCAAAGGTTTGTTCTAGCTACTTACAAACCTTTTTCGGTCATAAACTGTATCAAAAGTGTTTATAATGCTAGTAGTATTTATTCTCCATATTATATTATGCATATACAACAAATTAAAAGAATGCAGACAAAGTTTATAAGGCATTCGAATCACAGCATTCTCACGTTTATATTATACTATACTTACTATATTATACGTTCTTAAAAATAGACGTAAGATATGAGATAAGATGGCTATCTAGATTCTCCGGTTTTACCAAAAACATTAAACATTAACGTACCTAAGAAACGTATAAGACATACACCATTATTTGACACCAACTCCAGAAATTACAATTGACTTGAATTGAATTATAACTGACACTAGGTGGCGTGCGTATTATACTGACTATTTATTTGAAAGTTTTAGAAAGTTCTATATCATTTTATTTCAATGAGTGTATTATCATTCCTAATTATACAATATAACTGTTCCACATTTTTAACAATATTTTCACAATTATTTCTTCTGCGGCAGCAATGCGCCGGCTATGAGCTAGTAAGATTATATAAAAAAATATAAACTTTGAATTACATAGTTATCAGTTATTTACAACGTCATTTTCGAAATTAAAATTACAGTATTAAAAAAAATAACTGAAATTATCAATTACCGAGCCCGATATGTGAATGGAGCCAGGGAAAAACGAGCACTTGGAAGCATCAAGTGGTGCAGCCTCACCAAAGTCGCGAAAAACAGTCGAGTGGCGCATCGCCAATCGCCATAACACTCTAAACACTCCTCTTCCAGCAGTACAGGGAGAGGAATCTCCTCCAGCCGTAGCCCACTAACACACATCCAACGTGACTCGACATCATCAGGCGACCTTTCGATACTTGGCCCTTGAGTTTGGTGGAAAATGAGGAAAGAAGAAATAAAAAATCATTCTAAATAATAATCTAATACTTAGTTCTTGGTAGTTGGTAGTGCTTGGTACTGGTACTACCAGAAAATATTGTGATATGCTTTCATAGTGGTGCAGTTCTCATGTCTAATAAAACAGACGTCTGTGAAATGTTTGGAACAAATATGATCATTTTGTTTCGGACGCCAATTCACAATATTTATGATATTAAGCTATAATTTTAGTCTAGTTCAGTTGGAAACCTGTTAATTAATAAACATTTGATAATCATCTGTTGTTGGTGACTTTGTTTGTTAACAGATATGGGTAGGAAAGAACATCTATAAGTATTATAGACAAGGAACTCGACAACCCTATTGAATTTTATTGTTTATCAAAACTCAGTAATATACAGCTAAACATGTTGGTATATATGATATTAAGATTAGTAACAAATTTCTAAGTACTCATATTATCAAATAGTTTTAATTTGTTTAATATTTACCGCAAATTCACTTACTTGTGAAATGTTATACCGCTTCCCTTTTGGTAACGAGTTTTACAGATTACGCACCCTCTCATTATTAATGAAAATAATTCTTATTATGTAACTAATATTATACACAATCAAACAACATAAAATACTTTCGTTTTTTAGTTTAAAAATTCAAAATACAGACTTATTAAATATGACAATATGAATAAGACAAAATACTTTGGCATATTATGTCAATTTTATTTTTCAAGACATCCTTTAGCGGCGCTTCAAATTGGCACAGTCATTTTGTATGGTATAGCCAGTCCTGCGTACTTGTATATATAAAGGTCAGTGATAAGAATGTATTAAATTACTCTAATGGACGCCACACACGGTCAGTTAAATAACCCCAAACATAATTGTATTTTTCTTGTTTCTGCAGTATATTTCATATAAATATTTTATTTTTTATTCGAATCAGTCGAGTGATCATTCCAACTGATCAGTTCAAACAAAAACTTTTGATATTTTTTTAAATATTAGATTTTCGATATATCGATAATTATAAATATATCAATATTGGAGTTTTATATATAAGTTTATTTATCAATATATAGAAAATCCAATATTTAAAAAAATATCAACAGTTTTTGTTTGAACTGATCAGTTGGAATGATCACTTGAACTGACCGTGTGCGGCGACCATATGATTTACGACATAAGAAAATAAAATATTTATATGAAATATACTGCAGAAACAAAAGAAAAAATATAATTATGTTTGGGGTTATTTTTAAACAGTTATTTAGAATTTTATAAGCTACATCTGAACTCCCACTTGCTTGCAATCCATTAAACAGCAACGCAATCCTGTTTAAGAGCCTGTCACGTAGCTCGCTTTTCCGTTTAGCAGGGCTGTATTAAAAACTGGATTTTTGTCAATGGAACGGATTTATTTTTCATGCGGAATCAAAGTGCCTAATGCAATATCTTCTTTTATTTATAATATCTTCGATATTTTTATTTATAGTTCTTATCTGTATAATGACACAAATATATTTAATTCATGCTGTCGCGTGTTTTACAATATTGATGGTAACACTTTTGCTTTAGACTGCCATCTTGTACAATAAAAATATATTTTCTGTTCAATTGTTGCTAGTTTCTTGAATTCTTATTATCATAATTTGGCAAAAAATACGATTTATTTGATTCTCTGTAATCAATTATATGTTTTTTTATATTTGGTGCAAAATAAATTAAAATTACTATATCAGCCTTTGTATTGACTATATCCTGTTTTCATGACTTTTGAGAAAGCGGATGTGGTTGGTCCGCCATAATCATTCGTGTGGGTCTGTGGTTGTGTGGTTTGGGTGTCTTACCGGTGCCAAGCATTATTTTTAATTAGTAATAAGTTATGCGTATGAATCCAGACATGGACGATGACGAGAAGGGGTGAGTATATTTTTACCCATTTATTTCCAGAGTTTTAAGGTTTTTGAGAACGTCAAACTATAATAGGTCAAACTGCATGTCGCTTGCTGTGTCGCATTTCATGAAAGGCCAGCACAGCTAGCTAAGTAGGGTTACGTGTACAATAGTATTGCATTAAATCAGAATTTTTGACGATTATTAAGGAAGATCTGATGGTGTGTTTTCGCGTGTAAGAGTTCAATTCATATTTTTACAATTAGCCTTTTACCGGCGAGCGGCCACCGACCCCAAGCCTTAGTGTGCGACTTGCGTGCTAACGATCATGGCAGCATTACTTTCTCATTGTTTTTGTCTTATTTAAACATTATGTCCCTCTGTAATGGAAATATTTACGTATAATTGTTTATATAACTGTACATAGCCAAAATGCCTGCGATGCGGAAACGTCGCAGTAAGTACATAGGGGCTAACCTTTTTGTGTCGAATTATTGCTTTCTCTTATCGTTTACTTCAAGGTACATATGGCGTTTTGAATATCACACTTTAATTTTTGTTTCAATTTCTAATCACTTTCAATAATGAGGTTATTGGAGCGACGGAGTGCCGCGTAGCTCAATCTGATTTACAAGACACGGCTCAAAAACATGCTGATTCATTTGCATGTGGTTTACCTACGTCGACCGTATAAAATGTCTTAGTGGTTTGCACGCATTTTTCGCAAATCTGGCATGTGTTTACTTTTAAAAGCACGTTCTTTGATAACGCGCTTGGTCGCATTATTTGACGTCTGGCAAACTGCGATAGTCTCAGGATCATCGTTTCAATAGTCTTCATTTATTTTGATTAGATGTGAATATATGAATGTCTTTTACTAAAACCTTAAATGAGGACAGATAAGGTATAGAAATGTTCCATGCATAAAATAATACGAACAATCACATTTAGGATTAAAGTGAATGTTACTTTCACCATTTGGATAATTATGTTCTGTAGTGTGGATGTGCAGCAAGTTTAATATACATTTCGACTCATTTTTCAGAACACTACTGTAATACCATGTGGGAGCTGCAAATGCCTGTGATTTATTAAAATTATGAGTTTTTAAATTACACCTAGTCACAATATTAGTACTTATCACAAATATGTATAAAAAAGATAAGAATTGGATTATTTGAAGTACTTATTTAGGTCAACTTATATACAACAACAATAACAGAACATTAAAAGAAAGGAGATCCAAGTAAAAGTAAAGCATTATACTTTATGTTGACATTTTTTTAGGGTTCCGTAGTCAACTAGGAACCCTTATAGTTTCGCCATGTCTGTCTGTCCGTCTGTGTCCTCGCTTAATCTCTATGACCGTTAGCACTAGGGAGCTGAAATTTGGTACCAATTGTGTATCAATCACGCTGACAAAGTGGTAAAATAAAAATTGGAAAAAAATGTTTTATTGGGGTTAGCCCCCCTATATGTAAAGTCGGAAGTGATTTGTTTTTAATTTCAACCCTAACGTGTGATATATTGTTGGAAAGGTATTTAAAAATGAATAGGGGTTTACTAAAATCATTTTTTGATAATGTCAATAATTTCAAAATAATCGCTCCAAAAGTAAAAAACAATGTGTCCCCCCACTCTAACTTTTGAACCATAAGTTTAGAAAATATGAAAAAAATCTGAAAAGTAGAACTTTAGAACGACTTTCTAGGAAAATAATTTTGAACTTGGATGGAAACAACAGTACCCACTACCGGGAGCAGTTGCAGGAGCACGGAGCGCTGCTGGAGTGCAAACATAATGGATACCCACCTTTAAACTCATAAGTGGGAACACTTATTGTGACGGACAGGAAACTACGGAACCCTACACTGAGCGTGGCCCGACACGCTCTTGGCCGATTTTATTTTCAAATTCCACTTTCAATGCATTTTTATTAGAAATTAAAAAAATTAAAACAAGTTACTATGTTATATGACAATATTGGCTTTGGCTATCACTTAAAAGATTTTCTCGTACTCACCAATACAGGTAAATAGAAAGGTTGATGAATACAACTAAGTACCCTAACACTGAATATGTTGGTTCCTATCACCTGTCTGTACAATATGATTTTTTTAAATCTTTAGTAAGTAGATGGTAGTTTAGTAATAATAATGTTTGTTCTTATGACAGAAAACTGTTTGTTGGTGGTCTGTCATGGGAGACGTCACAGGAGAACCTGCAGCGCTATTTTTCGCGCTATGGCGATGTCATTGACTGTGTGGTTATGAAGAACAGCGAGTCGGGCAGGTCAAGAGGCTTCGGTTTCGTCACTTTCGCTGAGCCCTCATTGGTCAATGTTGTGTTGCAGAATGGACCTCATCAACTTGATGGAAGGTTAGTAATGATTTTATTAGCTGCTCTGTAAATTTAAGTAAAAAATTATATTTAATAAATGACAAAAAGTGTTTCTCTTCTGTTTTTTCTCTGGTCAGAGGAACCTCAATAAACATATTTTGAAACTTAAGTAGATTAAAAATCATTCTGATGTTTCATAAATGGCATTCTAATTTTACATTGAACAATAGTTTTTATTTCATTTCATACTGGTCCAATGTAAATATAAATATTAGACACTTAAACAAGGGATGAAAATTCATTTAATTTATTAAACTCATATTGCTTATGGACCATGTTTTTATTTCCCTTTTTTGCTCTAGTTTTAGTTATCATGATAGTTCTTTTATGCAAAAAAAGTAATTGACACTGCCAAAGACATCCACAAATTCTTCTGCCACTATAGAGGTGAAATATTTGACAGATTTTATAGCAGGAAGTTAATTTGTTTAATAAAAGGAAAGGAATATTTCTTTCTGTATTAATATTTTATAATGATTTCTTAATTTTATGCGAACACTAAACATTGAACATAACTATACGGATTTTATCGGATTTAATAAACTTATTATTATTTTTAATACCCAAAGTTTTCCCTACATTTTATAATAATTAGATTAAAAATAATAGACAGTAATAATATTTAATAAATGTATTCATGAAACTAGAAAAATTATAAAGAGAGGTAAAAATATGCAAAAAATTAAAGATCAAACCACTGTCATTGGTTTGTCACAGGCATCCTTAACAACTTATCAAGTAAATGAAATTGTAAAACAATAAACTTCACCTCAGTGTCAATTAGCGACATCTGGTTATTAGCCTTTATTGAAACATTAACTCCCTTATTCATTAACAGTTTTAAACACATCAAGTAAATAGTGTTTTGTTACTTTCTAGCAACAAGTGTCATGCAAATGTCAGAATGAGACAAAATACTATCTAACTAATCAAGTGTTTAAAAGTTTTTATGAATACGAGGGTAAGCTTTCAGCTCTGAACTTATTTAATGGAAATGGTCTAAGACCACTAATTCATGCTTGTGTTTTTTAAATAGGTGTTAACAGCTTATATTAATTAAGCTAAGCAAACATGATTAATTAGGCTTTTTGCATACACAAATTTGTTAATTTTTTATAAAATCATGCATACATTTATCAATAGATACCACATAAAAAAAGTATTTTTAAACAGCGTTGATAGTTGCAATTATAGTAGTGACGGGTCTCCGCTCATATTGAGAGGGTTTTAATGAATTATCCGACGCGCTGCGCCAATGCATGTTGGCGAACTTCACATGTCTTCGAAATATTTTTCTTCTTATTTCTCAGACATGCAGGTTTCCTCACGATGTTTTCCTTAACCCCTCGAGCACGTGGTAAATAAAAACTGTCGTGATTCTGCAAGTGTAAGCATTTAAAATTGGTTTAATAGTGTTGAATTTAAATTGAAAATAAGTAGAAACATTTAAAAATAAACAACTCAAGGCTACAAATTAGAAAAACCCAACAATGTAAAAAAATACTGAAAAGATGTTTTTTTACCCTATGGTCACTATCACAATTAAGATGAATCTAAATGACCCATAAGTTACATACCATCATGCCATTCAGGCTACAGTGTGCAAAAGAAATACTCATACATATGCACATACACTCAACAAACTTTACCCTTTTTCTGAGAAAGTTGGTTAAAATTAAATTTAGGTAAATTTGTATGTTGTATAGAATTCAGATGAAATCAGATTTTTAAAAATACATTACAAATCTGAATTATGTCTAATTAGATATTAATATCCACACGCTAGTTACTGTGAACCTCACTAGTTATACTTATTATTTTAATTTGCTTTTTGTTTAAAGAGTGATAACAAAGTTTGTCAGTACAGAGATAACACAACTACATGCTATTAATTTGTGGAGATATATCTTCTTATCTGTAATATTTATTTCTACTTTTTTATTGTGTTTTCATTTTATTTAGTCCAATGTTAAAATTAGTCTCGTTAACTTTAAACCTATTTAGAAATATCATGTAATATAATATAATAATTAGACATTATCTTTAAACCTATTTAGAAATAAAAAAATGACTCAAATGTTGTATAAAAAGCACATTATTTATTGGCAATATCAGCACCTCCAATCACATTTTTTAAAATATTTTAAATTTAATAAATTCGTCTTTCCTATAAATATGCCACAAAATTCCTCAGTCACAATCGCCGAAAGTATCAAATATATTAATAAAAGCTGTTTTTGCGTATATTTTTTTTTATTTAGACCGTTTGCACAGATACCAAACACCACTTTGCTTTGTGCAAGTGTAACTTACAATTTAACGTTTTTCTTAATCAACATGCGCTGAAAGTTATGAAAAAAAAAGTTACACCGTTCAAACTAGACGTAAGATTTTTTCTTTGATACATTGTTATAACATTACTAGTTAACCACTCTCTTTATTAAATATATCGTCGGGTGAGGCGAAAAACTCACTAAGTACAAAAAAATAGGTTTTTTTTACACTACATTAAAATATCAACAACTTTTCCACATTAAAGTCATTATATCCGTAGGTGAATTCATTTACGAAATTCCAAGAAGCAAAATACAAAATATTTGTTGAACTCGGCAGGTAAAAATTCACTAGGTAAAAAACACACAAAATTCACGCACACAAATTCGTTCAATTTTACTATTTACGTTGGACAAGGCGAAACAGCTCACTGTTTCACTTGGAATGAGTAACATGGGAAAAGAGTGAGTAACAAATTGGCTTAATAATGTACAATTTTCTCCAATTGACACCTCCCAATGTCTCAGAATTTTCACTTTTTGTAAGACATGTAGAGGACAAAATCGAAACCAACAAGTAGCTGCAACCTTGCTCTATGCTGTACAAATTAAGTACTATGAAAACCCAAATTCTTAGTCAAGTCATTCTTATATGGCATTTGATTCAATGTATTTCAACTATTGAGGCTGCAAAAAATATAATCCTGTTTTCACTTTGAAAGATTGGGTAGATATTTTTAAATCATTGCGAAGTCCTAAAGATCACAAACATAGAAAAAATGGAGCCTACAAAATATACTTGGTCAAATTTACAGATTTCTATTGTTTCCATGATTTTGCATAACTGCTACAATGAAAGATATAAATAAAGATGAAAATGGAGATTTACTATCGTGGTTAAAGAACATGATGTTTTCTAAATATCTCCACAACTCTGACTAAAAAGATTAATGTTGTCGGTAAAGGTAGAAAAAGAAGTGCTTCAGTTCAACTAAAACCTGCCTATAAAACTATGACCCCGATATCTGAGTCTAAAAAGGCTGATATTGTTAAGCTTGCAGACACTGGACTTATATTAGAAAAAGTAGTATCGTGGTATAAAAATTTACTATCTAATAGAGTCTACCCAAACTGAGCATTTTCCAGAACCAAGCTTTGTCGAGGAATATGCAGAAAACGCATAGAGATATATTCAGGTACCTACATAGTACCATAAATAGCATAAAAAGATAAGTGAATATTGTAACTGTTAAGTAAGTAAAATTTGTTAAATAGTAGGTAGTTATACTGTTAATATGCCTTTTTGTCAATTTGTCTCATTTAATTACTAAATTTGTATATTTTCTATACAATATTTGTTTTGCTTAGTTCAATCTTTCATGTTTTTCGTTCACTAGAAAAACTCACAAGTACATTTTTAATAAATAATTCCAAAATAAAACGATATTTCTATAGAATTGGTTTATAGTTACAGAACTTAGAATATATAGCATCAATAATATGAATCGAATTTTTTTTTCCAAAAATGACATTTTGACATCAAAAAAACTGTTAAAATGCTAATAACTCCATTGGTTTATATTCGTTACTTGTGATTTTTTTCCTGTCACCCGACAATATACGATAGTTAAAGAACGGGTTCGAACCCACGGCTAATAAGTTTCTCGGTCCGTAGCCTTGACCTACTAAATCTCGCTACAGTCGCATAAACAAATAGCGATTGTGTCGTAAGGAAGAAACTTTAATAATAATTTAATTTTATCTGTTTAAAAACCACTCATACTGCACAAATCTTCAAGGTTGTAATGCGTTACGCCAATCCCTTAACTGTATTTACGATATCTTATCTTACCAATACCAACTGGGTTGTAAGTTGGTCTATATGTAAATGTAGTTACTAAAACGTTTAGTTAAACTTTTTACTTGTAGGAATGGCCTTTGGAAGAACTACCACCACTGAAGAAGATTTGACTTTTTGACTGGGTTTTAGGTAGAGATGCCCCGAATAGTTGTTATAGCGAATAGTCGAACACCAATTAATCGCCATTCCCTATGGTAAATAGTCGAATACCGATTAATCGCCATTCCCTATGGCGAATAGTCGAAAATATTGGAATTTTTTCCATGGCAATGTCGAATGATAATCGCCATTCCTTTGGGTGTATAAATCGCCATTCCCTATGGCGAATAGTCGAATACCGATTAATCGCCATTCCCTATGGCGAATAGTCGAATACCGATTAATCGCCATTCCTTATGGCGAGTAGTCTAATACCGATTAATCGCCATTCCCTATGGCGAATAGTCGAATATCGATTAATCGCCATTCCCTATGGCGAATAGTCCAATACCTATTAATTGCCATTCTCTATGGCGAATAGTCGAATAACTCCATTATTATTCGGCGTAAAAAATAATATAAAAAATAATTCAATTTTTATCACATAATAGTCTTGAACTCACCAATCATTTATTTGTTACTGTAATCTAAAATTTTTCGAAGGTTATGAGAAAAGAAAACTATGAAGTTAAAGAAATCAGTCTCAAACTATACTGATTTTACGGGGAGCATCTCGTTTACAAAACCTAGCGTTTAATAATAAAGAGTTGGAACAATTAGTACTTCGGTCCTGAGCTACCTGAATCCATCAACTTCCTGCATGTCTTATCAGGTTTTGACTCCATCTAGTGGGGGAACGTCCTACACTTCACCTGCCGGTACGGGGCTGCCACTCGAGAACCTTTTTTCCCCATCGGTATTCGGTTCTTCGAGCTATATGGCCGGTCAATTTCCACTTCAGCGTACTAATCCTTTGGTCGATGTCGGTCACTCTGGTTCTGCTGCAGATATCCTCATTCCTAGGTTTGAACACCTGAGCATAGCCCTCTTCATAGCTCGCTGAGCGACTTCGAGCTTCCTCAACGGCCAGCAGTGAAAGATCTCGTCTCAGATCCATAGGTTATCACTGGCAACACGGACTGGTTGTACAATCTAGTTTTGAGGTATTCCTGACGAGAAGATGTGTTGTAATTTCACGAACGCTACCCAGCCGAGTTGAATCCAACGATTGACCTGTCGGTCGAAGTTGAACTTACCTACCCGTCGGACTATTTGTCCCAAGTAAAAATACTCGTCAACAACTTCAGCTAATTGCTCACAAAAACCACCGGCATAGGTGTGACATGGACATTACACATGACTTTTGTTTTGTCCATGTTCATCTTAAGACCTATCCGTTGAGAGACGCTATTGAGGTTATTGAACACAGTGTGTAGGTCCTTCAGCGATTCTGCCATAAGGACTATATTGTCGACAAATCGAAGGTGAGTGACGTACATGCCATTGACGTTAATACAGTATCTATGGAGTGTAGAAGTAAGGAGTACAGACTGTGTATTAAAAAGTGTCCATAAAAACCATTAAATAAGGGTGACGCCACCATAACTACGAGGTAAATTAAAAAATTTTAAAGAACGCCCCGAAAAATATTAGTGGGATAGACGAATTTTTCGAGGTTATATTTACTAAATAAAATTATTTTAGATTTTAGAGCTACTGAGCAGTTTAGCACCACACTTAAACCGTCGAAAACTGCTAAGTTCATTTTATCCCAGCAGCTACTACAGCGCTGTTGTGGAGAGTTTTTGAGCCGTTATTTACTCCTTATAGATGGCCACTTTTTCAACTGTTCTACTATGGGAGTTGGTACTCCTTACTTTTACACTCCATAACCGTATCCTTTCCAGTCCAGTAGCTTGAAGACGTTTTCCAATTCAGCGGTAAAGTATTTCGGGGATATTACGTCACCCTGTCTTACACATCTCTACAGTTGGATTAGTTTTGTACTCTGGTTCTGTACTCGGATAGCCATCGTAGCCCTTAGACCATTCAACTAAAAAATTATTAAGATTAAACTATCTACAGAAAATAAAAATAAAAAACATAATTTCTAATATAATTTATTGTCAACCGTTCATTTAGTTCTATTATTATAAAGAAAAACAAATCAGATGCTATAATAACGCTTATTCTAATCAACTACAGTCTGTATATAAACAGTAAAATATTTTCTACTATATAAAAATTTATGTTTGTTCGTACTTTTTACGATGCCATACCGTCCATTAGATTGCGTTAAAACTTAGTCAACTTATTGGTTGCACTTGTGCGAAGGTTATACGCATGGTACAAGTAACTGACACTAAGTGGCGTGCGTATTATACTTACTATTTATTTGAAAGTTATAGAAAGTTATATATCATTATATTTCAATGATTGTATTATCATTCCTAATTATACAATATAGGAATGATACCACATTCCAACCACAAGTGTTCCACATTTTTAACGATATTTCCACAATTATTTCTTCTGCGGCAGCAATGCGGCAAGTACGAGCTAGCAAGATAATATAAAAAAAATAAACTTTGAATTACATAGTTATCAGTTATTTACAACTTCATTTTCGAAATTAAAATTACAATATTAAAAAAATAACTGAAATCGTCATACAGTCCTACTTTCCGTGGTATCGTCCCAAGAATGCTGGCTACGTGTCCTCTCTGAATGGCTATACTTAGCCTTCAAGCGAGGAAACAACAAACTAAACAACTTCTTATTACCAGCAGTGATGATCAGTCGCAGATACAGTTTTTTACAAACTACACCGCACGTGCACCCTACGGACCAGTAGTCTCTACAGCAAATAGCACAAATATGTACTCATACTATTACATGCCTGCAATTAAGAGAGAATTAAATCTCTAGATCGTACTTACTAAAACCCCATGGTGTTCTACCTCCGCCGCAAATTCGCAGGGCCACGGAAACGCTTTCATGCACATCCGCGGCCCCTCTCGCGCCAGCCGCCCAATGGCAGCCCCTCCTTAGTTGCTGACTTCTCCTCCCCGTTTTCTTTCTCAGTAAGGCGCACCAGAAATACAAGCCACACTGTCCTTTGCGGCCTCTAACTCCACCTGCACTACGGACTCCCCGAGCCCGATATGTGAATGGAGCCAGGGAAAAACGAGCACTTGAAAGCATCAAGTGGTGCAGACTCACCAAAGTCGCAAAAGATAGTCGAGTGGCGCATCGCCAATCGCCATACCAACACTCCTGTTCCCTTACTACTCCACCTCAACTACAGCGGTACAGGGAGAGGAATCTCCACTAGCAGGCGACCTTTCGACACTTGCTTATGGCCCTTGATTTTGGTGGAAAATGAGGAAAGAAAAAATAAAAAAAACATTCCAAATAATAATCTAATACTTTTATACTTACTTGTACTGATACTACCAGAAAATATTGTCGGTATACTGCACTTTTTCAAAGTGGTGCAGTTCTCATGTCTAATAAAACAGTCGTCTGTGAAATGTTTGGAACAAATATGATAATTTTATTTAGGGCGCCAATTCACAATATTCATGCTTTTAAGCCATAATTTTAGTCTAGGTTCTGTTGGAAACCTGTTAATTAATAAACATTTGATAATCATCTGTTGTTGGCGACTTTGCTTGTTAACAGATATGGGTAGGAAAGAACATCGATAAGTTCAGTTAATCGATAAGTTATAGACAAGGAACTCCACAACTCTATTGAATGTTATTGTTTATCAAAACTCAGTAATATACAGCTAAACATGCTGGTATATATGATATTAAGATTAGTAACAAAATTTTAAGTACTTATATTATCCAATAGTTTTAATTTGTTAAATATTAGCTGCAAATTCACTTACTTGTGTAATGTTATATGGCTTTCCTTTTTGGTAACGAGTTTTACAGATTACGCTCACTCTCATTATTATTAAAAATAATTCTTAATATGTAACTAATATTATACAAAATTAAACAATATAAAATACTTTCGTTTTTTAGTTTACAAGTTCAAAATACGGACTTTTTAAATATGACAAAATAAATAAGATAGCAGACTTTGGCATGTTATGTCAATTTTATTTTTCAAGACATCCTTTAGCGGCGCTTCAAATTGGCACAGTCATTTTGTATGGTTATAGCCAGTCCTGCGTACTTGTATATATAGAGGTCAGTGCTTTTACTACTCTGCATTACAATTAGAAAAAGTTAAAAAGTAGAATTAAAATAGTAAATAATAAGGTTTTTGTTTGGTTTTATTATTTATTATTTAAATAGCTACCTCAGATTCTTTTTTTTTTACCAAAGTTCCTATGTCCAGAATAATTAAAATTAAAACACGTGAGACTGATTTTTCAATAAAAGTTGTGTATGAACCTACTTATTTTATTATTATTTATTTGATTACCTGCATATAAATCTGACGTCATTTTACGCCTGGAAGAGAAACTATTCTTTTCTTAAATTTAAAGCTTTACTCATATCAATGTAACCGCACTTACCACGCAGAAAATCGTGAAAAATCTTAGCTGAAATTAATAAAATAAAACGCCGATTAATCGACGGTTGTAGCCGATTAATCGGTGAGTACAAATAGGCCGATTAATCGGCTTCACCGATTAGTCTGCGACTAATCGGCCCAACTCTAATAAATAATACTAAGTGTGTCTTGTTTTTAAGATAAAAATTAAGGTTTATTATATTTTAGCTTATAGCTTTTTGTTCATTAAAAGTTTATTTTAGACAACTATTCGTCGAATGCTAAATAATATATAAAGAATAGCTATTATTCGGTATTCAACGAATAACAAAAAAATACCGAATAATAGCGAATATTCGCGGCATCTCTAGTTTTAGGACCATCTTATGATCCACCAGAAGACATCTGTTAGATCGTTATACCTGGCAGGCGGAATTACGATTGTAGAGATTGAGCAATGCAGCAGATTTTACGCCTAGCGTAATCGAGATGGTTATATCTGTTGGAAACCGTAATAGTTTCTTTATATTTACCAGATTCGCCTCATACGACAGCCACCGAACGTAATGGAGTGATGAAATCTAAGACGGCCACCATACGGGGAATTAAATATTTAATCTTACTAAAAATATGTATTGAAACGTTATTATCGTATTCTTATAAGAATTTTTAATTACCTACTTCTGAATAACCACGTCAATTATATCACGACTATGTGCTTGTTTGTTATCCCTATTCTATAAAAAAAAACTTGCTGTTTTCGTGTCTTTCCTTAATATTTTTAATCAAATTTTGAAACACTTGCTGACATTCGATAAAGCTGAAATATATCTGTTAACTTGGATGACAATAAAGTTATTAATGGAGCAGATCTAATGATTAATCCGAATGCTGCCTCTAGCAGCAACTACAAAAGCTTTGTTTTAAATATAAATATATTGAATAGTATATATTTTTAAAATACTATTTTTCAATATTGTTCTATAAATATAAGAATGAAATGAATGAATATCGATAATAAAAAAATCACGCGGTAGAAGGTAAACCTTCAAAAAGTGCGAGTAAAATTGTTGTAGCAAGCGTAAAGTCATTTTATCGAATAAAAATTGATTCACTCTGGGTAGTACGTAAAATAGGCGTTAGGTGGAATAACCACGACTAATTTAATATAAATTTGATAAGTTAAAAAATCATGGATTGTTGTTATTAACCGATTGGATATGATGATTTTTTGTTATTAATTTTATTTATGTAATTTGTTCACTTTTTAATTGTTTATTTTAACAGTTAAAAGTTATATAAACCATCTTTTAAAGCAGCGCACAATGATGAGACCAAGATAGAATAGTAAAGACTGTATACTGTATTCTATCTCATTCGCTCTGAGGCTAAATCCTATATATGTATGTTTCTCCTTCTAGTGTCACTTTTTTGTTACATCGTGATTCAAATCACAACGATTATATATAAATTTTCACTTCAAAAAATCCGACCATGAAAAAAATTACTAAAAGTAACAAATACAAAATTAGATGTAAATTTTTCAGCTACCCAATTAATCATAACGGTTACAGAAATTACGGCAAGCTGTGTGGAATTTCGGTTGAAATTGCTTATAAGAATGTTCCACGACTCATTTTAAAGATTAATTTAATACAATAATTGCCGCTAATATGTAAGATTCAGTCCAAACCCCAGTTACAAAATGTGACCCATTTCAACGAAAATAAACCGCCAGACGGCTCCGCCTTTGTTTCTGTATTAAAATTGCAAACATGTGAATGAACACTCTAAAATGTGCTTGATTTAATTATAAGGTAAATGTGAGGTGAGAAACGGCTCAAAATTTAAAATTAAATCGAAACAAAATTTGTTCCCGCACTGTCTCTGTTCTTCTCAATTTCTACCAGCTGGGAAGAGAATGCCACATAGCAAGCTCAAAGAATAAAATATATAAATAAACTTTGTTGTTGCTAGGGCTTTGTAAACGGGCTTAAGGAAAATTTATGATAAAATAGATTGTGCAACATTTTTTAGTTTCAATTTTATCATATTTATATAATTTTTATTAATATAACTTACGCGAGATGATGTGTGGCTAATATGAGGTGATAGGGAATTTTCTCACTATCCCTGGCGACGATCCTATACAAAGGCGATCTCGAGTAAGATTTTTTGATTGACTTGTTTATTATAGAAAAATATTGTTATGTAAAAAAATCCTATACCATTAAACGAGCAATTCTTGTATATATATATCGGATCGAAATCTCGGAAACGGCTCCGATTTTCATAAAATTTAGTGTCCAGGGAGTTTCGGGGGCAATAAATCGATCTAGCTAGGATTTTTTTTTAGAAAATGTCTTTTTATCCGTGTTTTCAGGCAATGAAAAACCGCTACAATATAAGAAGGTAAATTTTGACACTGTGTTAATGATCATAATAGCTCAGATTGATATTAAGCGGTCGCGAAATCGTAATGCCTTGGTTCGCGTCCTGTCTTCGGTCCGATTTTTTCCCTTTTTTTTTTCAAGTTTCCTTCTTTTGTGAGAAAATCTATTATTTCGAGCCCTTTTTTAGTATTTTTTAAAATACGAAAATTTTAAATGAACTAATTGCACTCGTGATTTTTTATTCAGTTCAGTTTTTTCTATTATGTCATAAGATCAAAAAATATTATTTATGTTTCATCAGTATGTAAATTGTATCTAAATGTAATTTCAAAAAAAAAAAAAACGAGCAACTCTCGGTCATCCGGGTACTGTTTATTAATCAACAATATTTCGCAATATCAGTATCATTTCTTTCTACCTACACTAATTTTATTGAAACGTCTACAATATATGAAATTAGGTTAGTTATGTTTAAAAGATTAACATTATGTAAAATATTAATATAATCCGTCGATATTTATCGCATACTCGGTATCTCCATTTTCTGCAGATTTTTCCTTGATTCGAAAAAAATTTGTGGTATTGATAAAGGTACATGTGATCTGGATAGTGTAGCTAAAGCGGGTAAGTGTCCGTTTTTTATAGCTGCTATTAATCTACAAAACCGTTTTATGAGTTAAGTATTAGTGCTTCTGTTGCAAGTTTATGCGTGCGAGTTATCGATTCCAAAACATTAATCGGTATCACTATAAAACTAAAGTTGTAGTCCACAGGCTTTTCATTTCTAAGACGGTTAAGGTTTAATGATGGGCAATTAGTTCGCCGCGTTCATGTCTTCAAATAAGTGGTAAAATTAAAAATTATGTACAACCGATTTCAATATAAATAAAATGAGAGTATCATCAATATAGTCAAGTCAATTAAATGCGCATTATTAAGGATAACTCAAAAACAGATCAGATCTTGATCAAATTTATATGGGATCACATGAGAAGCATCAGTTTTCAAACAAAAAGGAATCACCAAAATTGGTTTACCAAGAAAAAAGTTCTTAGGTAGCACACAAAAAAAATTCTGTCGAATGGAAAACCTCCTTTTTTTGAAGTCGGTTGAAAAAGTTACGTTATCCGGATCTGCTTTCTCTATCCGAAATATATTATAATTCAAAATTGCTATGTGCAATAAAATGTGTAAATGAAAAGAATTTAGTGTTAATGGGTGCGTTTGGCAGAAAAAAGCGCTAGCAAGCGCTTACTAGCGTTAAAATAGTTTTCGGCCAGGACACGATTGCTACTTCAGTAGCGCTGACACAACCGCCATTTTGCTTATTTAATTTGTTTGTTTTGAAGTAGAGTTTATAAGTTGTTTTTTGCAATATTAGTTTTAAGTAATATAATGACATGAATAGACATATACATGTTATTAAAAATTCATGATTGGTAAAGTTTTGATATGAATACTTCACAAACATATATTTAAATTAGGTTAAAATCCCCGGTTAAAACTAACATCGTGTCCTAGAGGAAAACAGCTACTTACGATTTGACAGCGCTTACCGCTTACGATCGCCATTTTGCTTACAAGCGCTTGCTAGCGCTTTTTCTGCCAAACGCACCCAATATCTCAAAATTGTATTCGTATCGATGACAAATAACATGTCAAATATGGATTTGTTTATTGGAAGAGCACAATACATTTATTGGAAGAGCACAATACATTTATTGGAAGAGCACAATACATTTATTGGAAGAGCACAATACATTTATTGGAAGAGCACAATACATTTATTGGAAGAGCACGATACATTTATTGGAAGAGCACAATACATTTATTGGAAGAGCACAATACATTTATCGGAAGAGCACAATACATTTATTGGAAGAGCACAAAGGCAGACGCAAGCACAAAGCTTGTGCTTGCGTCTGTCTTCCATTGTAACTTTATTCCATCCGTTCATAGTTCTTACAGAGCTAGCGGAAAAACTTCAGTATAGTTAGCTAGTAAGCTCGCTTAACACTATTACACTAACACTACCCACATTACTTAAGTTTGATTCTTGGAAGGATTTTTCTGTCGTTACGCGTCCTTACGAGTCCTTAGTAAAATGCAGAGATATGGTGGCCAGTTTTTTATTAGAGACCAAAAATAATTGATTAGGGAGACAAAAATTAATTGAAATCCTATAGAGTTTGTAAGGCGATTTCGAGACAGTAATGACCGTACTGGTACAAATTCCTGGCCGCAGCTAAAGCGTTGCCATTAATTGATTAAGGGCAGTTATGCGAAGTGCGCATTAAGGTCGCTCGGGTCGATTGCGTTAGATCGGCATCCATTTATTTTTGTTGAATAGACTGTTGTAGACTTGACTGTTTGTATTATTTTTTTAACACCCTATAATATACGCAATATTAAAGTTTCTTTACAATGTTAGCGATTTTGTTCACGAAACAAGTTTTTATAAAACAAACAACAACATATGTCAAGACACTAAGAAAATGATAATGTCGGTCTATGATGCAGATTTAGATCCTTAAAATTCCCAATTTAATATGTGTTAGAGTATAGGTATACCCTATATCTCATATAACTCATATCGCCATCTCCATTCTATCGGAGTACCATATATAGATACTGCAAGTTACCAGCCACGCTTGGTTGATATTCCGAATTGCGAATAAGCGCTATAAATCATCTTTCATAATGCGCACAGCCAAGGAGTGGAATGCCCTGCCAGCGTCTGGTTTTCCGAGTGCCTAAAACCTGAACCTCTTCAAGTGTGTGTTAACAAGCTTCTCTTAGGCGAACTCGCTCCAACGTAGATCTCATCTTTGCCCTCGGGCCAGATGGAGGTCAAGAGTGAGATTATTTTTAATTTAAGAAAAGTAGTGTTTAGAGGATTAAGAGACAATAGAACAGTAACAGGCAATAGATCCAAATTCGAAAACTAATTGAGTTTTGTCAAAATGTCGCTCTGTCAAGTCAGTGCTGGCCTAGTTTCGCGGTTATTATTTTTCCAGAATATATTAAGATTTTTATTTTTAATCACGATCGAATAAACTGTGGTAGCGGAATCTGTTCTATACGTAAGAGCCTAAGTCTTATATCGACAATATTCCGTTTGTAACCAATTAACCATGATGATAAAAGCAAGTACCCGGTAACAATGAGTAGGAAAAGACAATTGGAACGGGTAACAATGGTACTGCAACGGTGGCTCCATACCGAGTAATGGGTGTAAACGGCCCATTGCATTGGTAACAGTGTAGAATTGCACTTTTTGACTTTATTTATTTAGGACAAATTTTATTTTTCATGTAGGTACGATTTAGAATTTTAACTCGCAGCCCAAAAATCCTTGCAGTATAATTAATTAATTATTTAAAAAAAAAAAAACTAATTTGTTAAAGAAATAAGACATAAGTTAAGTCTTATTTCCGCAATCCAAGGTGCATTCTTTTAACCAAATTTAATAAACGTATTATACTATGTAAAAGCTTTATTTCTTTATTATATTTTCGGATTACCTTTCTTTATATATTAAGTTACTCATGGAATTAACACAACATTGAATATCCAACTGAATATATTGATTCTGTATAACTGACACATACATCATAGATAACTCGTAATTTATATAGCACCTGTGACCGCAGGGTCCCAGGGATAGAGATAAGATCCGGATATATTGAACCACACTAAACCGGGATCCATTGATGCACTAACCGTAAACAAGCAGCGTTCTTCCTATCTTAGCGTCATTGTGATGACACCTTTCACGTGACCGCTTGAATGGGTATGTGGCATAATGCGGTTAAAACTGTAGATGAGGGTATATTATATTTATTTTGCAATGAGGATTTCTAGCGCATGATGATTAATAACTCAATAAGTATTGTGTACGTGCAATCAGTAAGACTACTTGTTTGCGCCAACACATTTCCTGCGTCCGATAGTTTTAGGAATAAGGGTTATAAACAAAAGTTGACTCCTTTAAAGTTCAGAAAGCTGTTTCGGTTTGTATTAATTCTGCCACCAAACACCAATGCACACCTTGTCTTGGTTTTTAGTTGGAAGGGTAAGAAAACCGTATGATTACATATTGTAATATGTATGTATGTAATATATATTTATGGCCTTCTTAGTTTAAGATGGTTGGGGGTTTCCATGAGTTGCAGTAACCAATTAAGATCAGGTGGGATTTAATATAATGTAGTTCTGTTTACTTAACTGAACCTAATAGGTAAATAATTATATAGACTAGCAATACTTTGCGAAAGACTATTGTTTCACAAGTTCCTATTTTCAGTATTATCCTATACGTGATAAATATCATAAAATATGTAATACTTAATTGGCGAAGAAATATTATTTTGAATACACGTAATTATAGATCAATATTCAAATTAAAATGTAATGTAAATTCGAATTTAAGGATAATACGCATGAAATAATACAATGACAAATTTATCTTTGTTGGACCAAGTTATACCGTTATAATAATTGTAATAAAAATGTAATTCTGTGTGTTAGTGCTAAGGTATCCAAATGAAAATTAGTCATATTTTTATAACTAACATTGAGATCATTATAATTAATATTCTTGTTTTAATTAAAATTCCGGCTCGAAGGCCCAAAAAGTAGGATGTTTCCGTAACAATATAATAATGCTAATAACAATAAAATAGCTACAAAATAGTGATATACATATGTAGCTCGTACACAATAAAATAAATATAATTTAAATTCATATTAAATAGAATTCTTTTGTAAGTGCGATTGCGGTTATCAAAAATATACTTACTTTATTGCCAAATACAAGATAAAACACTAAGTATATCGATTTAAGTATATCGATCGTTTAGCAAAGAGGACAGCGCAGATGTTTCCATATAAATTTCAATAAAATCGATAATAACCTATAAGTAATAGTTAAGGAGTGGCACTAAAAATCGTGTGTTCGAATTCGCTATTCGACATCAGACATATACCACAGTCTTAGCCCTGGCTTAATATTATTAGTGTTTTAACTGGAATACTATTAAAGTTCTATACGTATACGTCTTTTACGTGGTAGAGCCATGCTGCAGCCGTATTAATAGTATAGTTGTAGCACGAATGGGTCTTCTCGACCGGGAAAGGACCACGTATTCACAGAATACCAGTGTGAAATAGCAGTTTAACGCTTCTAGGTTTCGTATAGTGAGTGTAGAGAACCTGAGACCATTTTTACTGAAAACGAGGCATTCCATATTCGTTATCCTATCAAATAATAAAGTTAAAATCGTCGCTACAACTATTCTTATTTAAACAAAATTACAATATTAGTGGAATTTGCTTCCCGTGTCTTTTGTTATGCATAAAAAAAGTCTCTCTCTTTCGCCTTCGTTGAATTGCGCCCCAATTAGTAAAACAAAATGGTAATGTATAAAAATGAGTAAAAACTCGCATAATCACGCTTCACCACATATTATTGCATCATGCCAAATATTAAAATAACTCGAAGGAAATGAATGTTTTTTTTTTCTTCGAGAGAAGCAGTATACTTAATCAATTCGGTATGTAAAGAAAATTGTTAAGTCGTCATGATTTTGAAACCGTTGCAAGATTGTTCATTTATATAAACCCTATATAAACAGATTTATATAAATTCATTTATATAGAAAAAATTATAGAAAGAAAAGAAGAAAAGAAATTATAAAGATTTATATAAATTCATTTATATAAACAGATGAACTGTGGTGGGGGTTGAGCCAGCGTAGGTACACTATTGGCCAAAATTATTATAATTATTTTCGCCGACGTTTTTTCAAAATTCTGAGTCGTTAACTCCTTTAACTATACGACGTAAAGTAGCTACGTAGACATTAGTTGTCATAGCAGTCGGATTATAAACGTCTATCATGTTTTTCGCAATTATTTCATGTACCAAAACACTGAATAGAACATTTGTCTGGATTGTCTATTTAACACCGAATTCTTTCTTCTCTGTATATTTAGCCCAAAATCCGAATGCTCAAATTATAACAAAAAAAAAAATTAACAACAAGAAATATCAAAAACAGTTAAGAACAAGAAATACACAAACAACAATTAACAACGAGGTAACACTACAATTAACAAAAATAAACTAATCAAAAAGTTGTCACTAAAATTGTTCTCAAGTGTACGGTAGTCGAATGATACGTGCGAACTTAATAGACGACAAGAATCGGCTGACGAACCAATCACGTTGAGCGTCATCGTGGTCACCGTCATATCGACCAATAAAAAGTGTGCTCACGACTCGTGGCGGCAATTATACTTATAGGTATTAAAAATAAATGATGGCATTTATTTTATCAACAATTATATCATCCATTACAGCCCTTCACAAGTCCACTGTTGAACATAGGCCTTTCACAAGGAATACCACATAGCACGGTCCTGAGCCATCTGCATCCATCGACTTCCTGCATGTCTTACCAGGTAGTCACTCCATCTAGTGGGGGGTTGACCTAGTTCTAACTCGAGAACCTTTTTTCCCAATCAGCTATATGGCCGGCCCATTGCCACGTCAGCTTACTAATCCTTTTTTAACCGACACTCAGCTTCTACTGCGGATATCCTCATTTCAATCTCCGCCCAAATTTCGACAGAATCAAAGGCTTTCATATATTCCACATACCCAAGGCAAGGTGGCAGATTGTACTCTTCGGTCTTTTGTACAATTTGCCGAAGGGTATGTATAAGGTCTATGGTACTAAAACCTTTTCGGAAATTGGATTGTTCGCGAGGCTGGAAATCGTCGAGTCTGCGAGCAAGATGATTCGTAATGACTCTAAAACAGCAAGCAGACGCGGCTCAGAAGGGAAATCGGTCTTTAGTTCTTCAAGAGAGCTTTGTCGCCTTTCTTGAAGAACAAGAGTAGAGCACTTCTGCTCCACGCCTCCGAAGTAGTCCCACCATAGAGGACGGAATTAAAGAGCTTCGGAAGGACTTAAGTACCATTTTTTCTCGCTCAGACTGACTTCCGGGATATCAACAATGCATGAAATTAATTGCTCTTCTATTACACCTCCAAATGATGTTATAAAAGTGTGTAGAAAGAAATATATTGACTTGGCTCTTGCCAAGTTGTCAAAAGTCTGTGTTTCAGTTTAGTTAAAAAAATCCGATTAAGTATATTTTTTGGTTTCATTCTCGATTTCTAATTTATTTGATTCACAATAACCCTTGCATTGACTATTGCTATGTTACGAGGAACTGTTCCTAAAATTTGGATTATTAATTATTTAAATTATCAAAAAGTTTGTGCGAGGTTACTTTGTCGATTTGTCGCTAGCACGCACACTACGGTATAAAGGTTTTTTTTACAATTACTTAAAATCAACTATTTTTTCTCTTACTCATAGGCTATAAATCGCATTCATCACCAAATCATAACAAAATACGTGAAAAACAATATTTGTATTTGATTAATGTAATCTTTATCAATAAATATGTCATGTTTGTAAAATGTCAAAGATCAATTAATGAGTTTTTCAATTTTCAATTGAAACAACAAAAAAAAAAAGGTTCAATTAATTACTTTTTTATGCTTGACCAAAGCATTGAACACTTCAGCCCACTCTATGACGTCATCATTTGTAGTGGTTTGAAAAGCTGTTAAAAATTGACTACTACTTGGAAATCATAAATAGCACATAGACGTTTGTTCTATTAATACTAAAATACTAATATAAGAAATGCTAATATTAAATAATTAATTAATGTTTGGAATACCTACTAGTAAGCCATTCAAATATTGATTCGTGCTAGATTCGTAACAATTTCTGATCTGAGCTGTTACGACGCCTTATTTCTGTTTATAAGCAGTTCCTTGTTAAATACACACAATCTTATCGCGGTGTAGTGTTAGCGTAGGAATAAAAATAGCCCATACTTGACAAATAAATTTAAAAAAAATCGTTGAAAAATAACGATACAATATTTAAACTCCAAAAATTTATTATGTGTTCCCTAAAGAATAGAAATTTATTCCTTTGATATTTGGGTGTCAAGTGAGCTGATGGTAAGTAGCTTCACATCTATTGATAACCCTATTAAATAATCTGTTTTTACTCAGAGTTACCTATTTAACTCATTGGTGGGACACCAATTCAAATTGTTTGATGATTGATTCAAATTTAGTTTTTTTACACCACAGCTATCCCAAAAACACCCTAGAAATAATGAAAAATTTATTCCGCCATAATTCATCGAAAAACAGCAATCATGAATCAATATAAGTGAACAAAATAAGTCCCCACACTTGATCCGCGCCTGCGTTTCACAATGTTTTAAATTAAGTTTTCGGATCCATAAAATTTTACTGATGCTGTCACTTTCACAAAATTTTGCAACACTTTTTAATTAGTTGCACTACATTTTGTTGTCTTTCCATCGCCACGTTTATTTAGACCTGTCATTTAAATTTAAATCATCACCATCATGATCATCGTCATCATCATCATTATTAGTAATAATAAACTAAAATATAAAATCAAATAAACTTTTTTATTTTATATTTTATTTATTACATCCCGTCACAAGTCCACTTTTCAACATAAGCATCTCAAAGAAAAGCCATGAATCAAGGTCCTGAGGCACCTGCAATAAAATATAAAAACTTTTTGCAATAAATTTACTTAAAATTTACTTACCAAATATCACATTTACGTCATATTCAATATCGAAAAACTTTCAGTTCCCTATTGACCGCTCAACTTTACTTTAAGTTATGTTCATAAATAATGTTTCAACATAATGTAATGACATAAAGTTTATATTACAAGCAGAGGTACATATATTTTATTTTATTTATATATATGTTCATCCCTGTTGTACATTACAAAATTTACATAAATGATGAAAGAAAGATGCCCATTTTTCACCTGACGATGTATATAAATGAAATAAATCTTAAAATTCAGCTAATTGGATTGTAAATTAATTACGCTTATCAAAATTTTAAAAGAAACGCAGGAAAAAATATTTTTTAATATTTCTTTAAGCTTATTCTACGTCAAGCGTAAACGTATTAATTAGCTTATTTTTAACGCATCTCAACTACCATTTTTTAGGACGTTCCGTTTTATACATTATTTTAGTTTTCATTTAATTAGTAAGCATTTTTTATTAGTTTTTGTATAGTACAGATTATTTAAAAATAATAAAATAATTTCTTGAGTACCTATTTGGTAACGCCATACCTAAACTAAAAAGTGACTTTAATATTTTTTGGGCTTCGTAGCGTTTAAATCGTAAAAATGACTATATGACATTATCTTCTAAACTTACATGTAGTTTTTCTACTATACCTTACAACTATACATAAACTTTCATTATCAGGTTTTTATATGTATGGAAAGTGGGCATAATTCTTTAAATTGACGAACAAATTGTAGGCCCAATATTTACAAAAAAACTTTTAAAACTATAAAAAGTCTATTTGTATAAACAGATCAACAAATAAAAAGTATTACCTTTACATCTACATTAACTGATCCTCTATCCACCTGCCGCGACTTGATTTGTATACAGAGGGTTCACGTGACTTACGTTTCTTTTTACTAAATGTAAAAATATATAAAAAAAATATTTTAAAAAAACTCCTAAAAAAAAGTTTTGTTTATAATACCAACTGAATATAAAATGTGTGTTCTTTATCTTAATCAGTCTATAGACAGTCAGTCCTCTGAACATGGACTTGCTTGAAAGAGATGTAACTTTTTAAGATTAAGCTTGAATTTGTATATCTTATTTAATGTTTAAAAATGTTAACATCTTATAGTGTGTATGATAAAGAAAAAGACTTAAGCAGTTGGTCCCTATGTTAAAATAAACATACAAAAATTAGTTTTAACTGATGAAATAGATTTCAAATATTAATAATAATGAAATACTGGAAATTAAGCATCAGTATATTTTTTTCCACGGTAGAAGTTGTTTTGCTAAGGAATTACATTATTTTTTGTCTACAGAACTATCGACCCAAAACCGTGCAATCCTCGCACGCTGCAGAAGCCGAAACGCGGCGGCGGCTACCCCAAGGTGTTCCTTGGAGGTCTCCCGTCCAACATCACCGAGACCGACTTGAGAATGTTCTTTGGTCGTTATGGAAAGGTCATGGAGGTCGTTATCATGTACGACCAGGAGAAAAAGAAGTCGAGAGGTAAGTATCCAAGTCTTTTTAGCTTAAGACATCCCAAAATTAAATATACTACTTTATCTTGCAGTTTAAAATTAATGCATTGACTATGTAGTCCAATTTACAAAAATGTTATTGCATGTCCTTAAAAGTTGGTATTAGTGTACCAATGTTAACTTGGGATTAAAAAAATAATCAACTTTATGCAACTCTTTTGGTAGATTCCTTCTTCAACAATACAGGCACTTAGTTCATGGCATGAAAATAATCATTACATCCTTCTTAAACGTTCTAAAATCAAGTGCTTTTTTTAATTTTAATAAAAAATATATTGCGTCGAATGTACAATAACGTTATAATTAGAGAAGCTCCTTCATGCTTGGTCTTTGGCCGGACTTAATGAAATATTTACGATGGCACCCTTTGTTCTATGACAAATACGAGGGCGGCACTGAAAATTTCGGGAATCAAGGAAGTGACACAACATTACTATTTAAAAATGTATTTATTGCTTTTCGAAGTATTCTCCGCGAAATTTGACACATTTTCCCATACGATGGAACCAATCATTGAAGCAACCATTCCATTCGGAAGTTGGGCTCTCCAAAATGGCCTATTTGTAGGCGTTCACAGCTTCTTCAGGTGATGAAAATCTCTGTCCATGCAATTTATCCTTTATTTTAGGGAAAGTATAGAAATCATTAGGGCTTAGATCGGGGCTGTACGGCGGATGGTCTAATAATAATTCTATGTTTTCTTGCTCTAATAACTCTCGAGAACTCGCATTGTCGTGATGGAGGATGATGCGGCGGTTGCAGTTCAGAGCTCTTTACGGAGTTCAGAAACGACCTGTGGCAAACAAATGCTAGCATACCATTCTGCATTAACCGTTCTTTGTCCCTCAAGAGGAATAGTCGTAACATGGCCGGTTTTGGAAACAAACGTGGCCATCTTTTTTTTTTACAACACTCCGTGAACGAACAATTATTGTTGGCTTTAACTCATTTTCGATCACCCAAACTCATAACTGGTTTTTTGTTTCGGGTTCGTCCGCGTATATCCAGGATTCGTCACATGATACGATGTTGTATACAGCATTTGAGGATCCTGCGTGGAATCTTTCGAGAGTTCTGACGCACCAAATAACGCGAACCGCTTTTTGCTCTTCACAGAGCGAATGCGGTATCCATCGGGAAAACAACATTTTTACACCTAATTGTTCATGCACGATTATTTGTATTTGACTCATGCCAATGTCTAAAGTTGCCTGAATTTCGAGGTATGTCACATGTCGATCTTCCTCAATCAGCTTACGCACAGCATCAACGTTTTCTTGGGTGACTGCAGTTTTTGGACGACCTTGGCGGGGATCATCACTGAGCTTGACACGTCCACGTTAAAATTCAGCAAAGCAGCGATAAATTGTGGTTTCGGATGGGGCTTCATCACCAAATGCAGAAATCATCCGGTCAACACACTGTTTTTGTGTTAAACCACTGCGAAAGTCATAATAAATCATCGCTCTTGAATTTTCTCAAGTCAATTCCATTTTCTCAATGACTAAACAAGTTTGACAAAACCTTGTGACAAGACCGAGAATCTTTTTTTAAATAAATAAATGGGTATTCGATTTTTAAAACCAAGGAGTTTTCAATTAAAAAGATTTTAATATGACAGGAACAGTGGAAATACTCCATTCCCGATCCTTTTAGTGCAGCCTGTGTATGTAGCAGCCAATATTTATTGAAAATTTTGTAGTAGTGACTTTATTTAACACCTTATATTTTTATTACGCTCTGTTATGCAGTTTTTCACTGGGTTCTAGATTAGTTTTGTATTTAATAATATCATGGCCATTCCATACTTATTATTCTATTGGTAATTCACAATTTTCTTAATAAACTTTCTTTTGTCACCTAGTTGAACGAAGTCTAGGTATGTAATAATAGATTCACATATCTTGTAAAGTGAATGAAGCCTGAATAATAATTGTAGTAGAATTGCATTATCTTCTATTATAAATATATAAACAGAAATGTTGTAATATTATATGTAAAATTTTTGCTTGTTTGTTATTTCATGTGTAACTGCAAGCACATATAATATTAAATATATGTTTAAAAAATGTTATATCAAGAAATATTTGAGTTGTAATGGTATTAATGACAAAGCTTTATTATGTATATTTAATACAATTGATATTTTTATTTTATATATAAACAACTAACACAATAATGAAAGAGCTACGTCAGACTGTCGTTTTGTTGCGTTTTCGTCTATTTAGACTTAAATTGTTTATAGGAAAACCATTCCTCCTTAGAATAATTACCCGAATATTCAGAGTGTTCTTCCTTCTTTGTTAAATAAGAAATACTATTTCTAACTTGTAGCATGTATCTAATCTTACAAAATAATTGTTTGTGAGTGAAAATGCATCATGTCTGTATGTGCTCAATGTATGTGCATAATTATTATTTTTTTAAACATAAATGATGGTATATGTCATAATGTCATTAAATATTCTAGCAACATTGTTGTGAGAGGTTATTGTATAACATGTTTTTGTGACAGATACAAGACTTTAAAGTATTTTTACATGTTGTTTAAATTTGATTTTTATATTATAAATGAAATTTCATAGTATTTAATTAGATTCATTCGATACACTTAATGTTGATGACAACACCATGGTTAAAACTGAAATCATATATAAAAGGGCTATACTCACTCCCTTGCTCCAACTAAAATAATTTGCGATGCTCAATTTTTTGTCATTTTTTAAAACAATTGTGAACCAATATTTAATTTAATTAAATAATCAATACATCTGATATGCTGTTCTGACATAACTTATTTTTTTATAGGCTTCGGTTTCTTGTCATTTGAGGATGAGGTGTCCGTCGAGAGAGTAACCCAGGAGCATTTCATCAATCTCAATGGGAAACAGGTAATTAAACACATCATTATTTCACACTGGATCTGAATAATGTAACATACTTTATTGTAATATATGACTATTAAACGTGAAAATGACTGAAAACTCCACATCCAGGCAGTGCCCTCAACTATATCTGTTTTGGGTACGTTCAGATGTTTGTGGGATATTAGTGCAGATCAGCATATACTCTTTGTTCATGTGGATTATAAGAGTCTACAAAGTTTGCTACATGGTTTTATAACAGTTTAATTTTTATCTGATACATTTTGAGATATGTGTAATGTATAATTGTTACTTTAAAATTCTTTTTTTTTTTACCTGTATTGCTTTCTATTTCATAGAAATCTACATAATAATATGTTACTTGAATGCTTATAGGCTATTTAAAATATATATTTTAAGACATTAATTTTCTCAATAGTAACATCATAATATATGCATTATAAATACATATTACATGATTGCATTATGTAAGGTACAATTGATCTTATACATGGTTACGTTGAGAAGATTTGTTCTAAACAAATGACACGTGATAAATGCCATTTGGTATTGTATCACATTACCAGACTCAACTTCAGTCTTAGACATTGCATTTCCAGAACTGTTTATTTTACCATGATTTAAAGTGTCTCAAAAATTCATTGGTTATTTTTCTGAGTTGATATCTTTCCTTCACTTGTGTATTCTTTTATACACTCATCATCATCATCATCATTACAGCCCTTCACAATTCCACTGCTGAACATAGGCCTCCCCCAAGGTATGCCACAAAGCACGGTCCTGAGCCACTTACATCCATCGACTTCCTGCATGTCTTACCAGGTCGTCACTCCATCTAGTGGGGGGTCGCCCTACACTTCGTCTACCGGTACTAGGCTGCCACTCTAGAACCTTTTTTCCCCAATGGTTGTTGGTTCTTCGAGCTATATGGCCGGCCCATTGCCACTTCAGCTTACTAATGCGTTTATACACTCACCATATTCATATTGGTAAGTGTAGTATTTGAAAAAGATCATAAATTGTATGCTAAATGTGTAAGCATTAAGTATTATAGCCCAAGTATATATGTTTGAAATATTCGAAAGAAAACCTTTGGAGGATATTTACGTTTGGGGATTTTCCAGGTGGAGATAAAGCGTGCGGAGCCTCGCGATGGGTCCGGCAAGCTGGGGTCAGGGTCCGGTGGCATGGGTGGAGGCGCCATGGGCGGTGCGCCAGGCGACGCGCCCGCCGCCGGCCAGTGGGGCCCGCCCCAAGCCGCACCTATCAACATGATACAGGGCCACAACGGACAGATGGGCGGCCCGCCCATCAACATGCCTATGGCCGGCCCCAACATCATGCAAGGGTCAGTGTAACATTTATCATTACCATACCTATATGTCATTTGAATTTTTTCAGAAAAACCTTATAAGTTACAAAATCAATTGTAAGAATGTATCAAGTTTCCATTGTTATATAAAGTTAGTATCTATCTGCCAACAAGCACTAGTTCATTAAGGGCTATGTTGTAATTTGATGTGGAAACATTTTGCACAGCTTCGCTCTGACAAGCTCTATGTTGGTTGACTGCCCCACTAAATGGAGTGGCGATCTGAAGGTGGGTTAGGACTGTTCTTTGTGGCATTTCTTGGAAAAAGTTTATGTTTAGCAGTGGTCTTGTGACGGGGCTGTGGTAAAATTGTATTTTAAATACCAAGTAGCAGAAGAATCAGAGGCCAACAAAGCCAAATGGATCAGTAAGGGCAGGCATGGCAGGCCTCATAGATAGAGAAATAAGAAATGAGGAGCTGGGGAACAAAAGCGGTCTTGTCCACTGTACTCGATTTTTGTTTTTTTGCACTCTAAGCTCATATCTAAAGATCCCCAGAGTATTTTGTATCAAAAGCGGTCCGATCTAATAGAAAAAAATAGTTAAATATAATGATTCCTTTCAAAAGCGGACTTGTCCTGTTAGAAATTAAATAAAATTCTAAGGAATTTTTTTCTCCAATCAAAACCGGACAAAAACGTAAGGAGAATTGCCATTGGTACGAAAAATGCCAAACAAAACCAAACAAGTCTAAAAAAAACATGCTTTTTTATTATGATATCCCTAAATCAATTGTGGCAACACTGATAAATTAAAAAAAAACCAGCTGTGTGACGGTCACTGCTTTTGTAATTTTGAGAAGCATTTTACTAGAAAACCGACCAAATTATGGACGAAAACGAAGAAATAGTGGCCAATATAAATGATGGCACACGTAAACGAATCACATTACAATCGAAACAAATCGAAAAGGGTTTATCTGTCATACGAGCTAAACGTAAAAAAGTTGTGGGAGTTGCGATGTTCCGAAATGTTTTTGAGAACGATTTTAACATTGGGTTTTCATCACCATCTTCCGACGTATGTAGTACCTGCGAACTGCTGAAAAATAAGCAAAA
Organism: Parnassius apollo; assembly: GCA_907164705.1. Classification (NCBI taxonomy): domain Eukaryota; kingdom Metazoa; phylum Arthropoda; class Insecta; order Lepidoptera; family Papilionidae; genus Parnassius; species Parnassius apollo. Next base: position 3,629,919 of record CAJQZP010000301.1, on the reverse strand, counting down.
TACTGAAAAAATCCTGAAGAACTTCAATCATTGAAACTTCAACTCCGAGTTCATAAAGCTAGGGCCAAAGCGTTCTTTTCTCTTACCAAAGAAACACCTGAAAATTCAATGACAATATGTTTTGATCTCCAACAAATTCAATCCCTTCCTAAAACGTGTTTCTATTTACGACAAGTTAGACTTTATTCTTTCTGCATCACTGATATGCCTACAAAAGAGACACATTTCTTCATATGGACAGAAAACCAAGCTAAAAAAGGCGCCACCGAAATTGCGCCTGCTCTTTTAACATACCTGATATTTACTGATTTTTTTGAAGTGGAAGTTTTATGTCTTTTTTCGGACGGGTGTGGAGGGCAAAACAAAAATTCACATGTCGTCCACACTTTGATTTTCTGGTTGAAAAACTACGCCCCTCAAAATGTCACCAAAATCGTACAAACCTTCCCTGTGCGCGGTCACAGCTTCTTGCCGGCGGATCGAGTGTTCGGGAGGGTCGAAAAGGATTTGCGGAAGAAGCCTTTCATTTTGGATCCAAAAACATATCATGAAGTTTACGCAAAGCATGGCAAAGTCCATATTTTAGCTGAAAACTGGAACCTTTACAACATCAAAAAACTTGAAAACTATTACAAGAAAGTAGAAAGTATTCGAGATGAAAAAAGAATAATAATAGAAAGAAAGTCATCATAATCCAAACAGAAACTCCTAGTCAATCTCAACAATCAACACGAAGAAATTAGGGGCAGAGCATGTGGCTGAGGCAGTGCAAATATACGAAGAGATCCTAGCGCACTTTTAAATCACGTAAACTTTGGCGTGAAAGTCTTAAACACCTACTATGGAGATGAATCATCAGAAAATGCTGTATCATTGTTAAAAATGACAAAAACACATCCGAGTTTACTACAAAGACTTTCAATGGTTAATGAACCAAAACCATAGAAGAAAAAAAAATGTTGAAACACTTTTAAAGAAACAATTTGGAGATAATTGGAACGATAATCAAGAGCTTGATTGGTTTAAAAACAATATATTCCATACCACACCAGTGGCAATTGCTGAAACAAATCAAATAAATGACGAAGACGATGACCACAGTGAAGATTGTGACTGTTGCGAACCAGATGTGGGAGAATTCCCATAATTTTTAAATAAAAAAATGCAATAATAGAATCTAGTTTTTTATCATAACCGGACATGTCCATAACTCTTTCAATCATAACCGGAGTTGTCCACCTTTATTAATCAAAACCGGACTTGTCCATTACAAAAAAAATTAAAAATAATTGAAAACACATATTTTTGTGACCAACAAGCAGACTATTGGTTATGTTGTATATACTATATGATACTGAAATGCATAAATTTCAGCCCATATGCATATACCTAATTCAGTTTTTTGCTAAAGTAGAGAAAAGTAAAGAAAGGTTATAGAGTGGCAGCCTTGTGTACAGGTAAGCGAAGTGTGGGATGGGCCCTCACTAGATGGAGTGACAACTTGGTAATAGATGCAGGAAGTTGATGAATGTAGGTCTCCTAGGACTCTTTGAGGCATTCCTTGGGAGTGGCCAATGTTTAGCATTGGACTCGTAATGATGATACAATGGTTTCTCGTTGTTAATGCTATTGAACTACATATGGCCAAATACTCAATTGATACTCAATTTTAAGATGTTGTTGAGTCTCGTGGTGTCACACTTTTACTTAAAGTGATAGAGATAGCACTAGACTTAATGGGCATTTTAAAATGGAGAAACATTGTAGTATTTGGTTAATAGACTATCTTTCTTACTTTATTTCCTTTTGCTCTTGTGTGTTGCTGTTATTGTTACAGCCTATTAAAGTCCACTGCTGAACATAGGCCTCCACAATAGATAGATAGGCCTTGCATGGAGGATATTTACCATAGTTGCTACACTTGGCAAGCGGGTTAGTAACAGCAGGTTTTTATTTTTAGTTGTTATAAGAAAGACACAAATTGAAATAAATAGTTACGTGTATGTGTATGTTTATGATATATGTGGCTAAGTGAGTATGGGGCGTACATGCGCAGGTACCAAGGGTGGGGCACGTCGCCGGGGCAGACGTCGTACGCTGGCTACGGTGCGGCGGGTGGCGGCGCGGGCCCGGGTAACTACCAGGGCTGGGGCGCGCCGCCGGCTCCGCAGGCGCCGCCGCACGCGCCCGCCTGGCCCGCCACCAACAACTACACGCAGCACGCGCAGCCGCCCGCCCAGGGCTACGGCAGCTACGGTACGTGCGCCTGCTGTCTCTTTTGCACTATTTGTTGTACACGTGCAGCCGCCCGCGCACTGCTACGTCAGTTACGATACATGCACTACGTGTTAAATGCACACGGCTACGTGTTGTCTGTGATTGTTATTGTTACGAGCATAGGGTTCGTGACAGTAAAAACTGCCGATTGAATTACCAAAATAGACACTAATTATAGACAGCAATTTAAACTTAAAACACACTAATAATTAATTACATTTAACACTTCTTTATCGCTAATTCAATACTGCTCCGGTCGCGCACCAACTTTATATAGGACCTTTTCCACCGAAAACATCTAGAATGTTCGAGTAAGAATGTCGAAAGTTCTAGCGAAGAATCCTCCAGAAAGCCCTCGTCACTGGACATTAGATGGCGCTAGTGGGAAAGTTCTAAAAAGATCTTGACGCTCCTCTTTCTGCTACTTGATACTAGATGGCGCTAATAATTACCCGCCATATACCGGGCATTAATTATGGCACGCAACATTATATACACGCAAGGCTGCAGTAGCTAGGATACGTGTGCTACGTGTGCATTGTACATGGCTGCTAATTATACATACACAGCTATCCGCGCAGGGTTACGGCTGCTACGATACATGTTAATTGAAAATGGCTACAAGTTTTCTATGATTGTTATAGTAAGGCTCCGACAGCCACGGTACGTGAGCTATGTGCTCATTGCACAACGCTACAAGTAACATGATTGTTATATAACGTATAGCAGCCCGCGCAATGCCTAGCTATGGCCGCTACGGTACGTGCACTACTTATTGCGCACGGCTGATATATGTTCGCGCAGGACTACAGACACAGATACTAGCGTATTCTGAGATGCGTATTCCTTCTTTGTCCTTAGGTGTGCCATAAGAAGATTATTATTCGAAGATCGATGTTCCTAGCTCGTCACAGTATCCACTTATCTTGGTCTGTTTACTTGTTTTTACTCCCATTCTATAAATCTAAAAACTAGTCTTATCACAAAAACTAAATTATGGAATGTGCACTCAAAACTGCAACACTGTATTTACGCAGGACTCAAGTAATCAAAAAATTACTTACAATCTATATTTAGGGTGTGCTACAAAACTGGATATAATATACAGTTTGATGCGAAATACTACCCGCAAGCAGTCTTAATTTCCAATCAAAATATTAGTTTATAAGTTGATGTTTGAATGGATAACATCCACTTAAGATATTATGGCACAAAACTAACTTATACCCATATTCACAAACACTACTTCCATAAGTATAGGAGCTGCGCTTACAAGTAAGATCTGTGCGTTCGGTATAACAAGCCGAGCGTACGCATAGCATTAAATGTGGTGTTGTGATAGGTTAATTTTCTGATGCAAATTAACTTGAGTAGACTGTTTATCTGTCAACAAATGTCAAATGGTTCAAAATCAAGAAAATTCTCTCTTCACAACCACATGTTAAACATAGTGTTTGAAAAGTTACTCCTTGCCCATGTTTATTTCAAATAAATCAGAATTTGAAAGTCACATAACTTTTCTTGGTGATTGTTCTTTGTATGTTCCTTCTCTTTATTATTATATAATTGTTAGCTACTGTAATCCGTCCCAATTCTTCAAACAAAATAAATTATATATCCAATACTATTTTGATATTTGTGTTTTTACCATACTTACGTAAAGCTTTTACAATATTTTTAGTATAATGAATCCATAGTGTCGTTTGTTCATCAAGTGTTGTTGGGGGCGATCCCGTACGTGTTTATAGACTGTAGACATACCAGATATATTCTTCGCATCAGCTATGTGCTCTTTAACTTTTAACCTATTTAGTTTTATTTAAATGTGTAGTTTTCGCGTGAACATAAATCATTATGAAATCCGCATTGTTCATTAATTATAATATTTTATTTATTTCAAAAAACAATTATATTATTAAGTTTTCTGTATCCCATGCATAATAGTGTTTGTGAATATGGGTATCATTGTCCTTCACCACGCAAATCTACAGACATTTTATTACTTAAAATTACAATATAGTGACAAACTACATAGAAAAAAATACAAAATGAAATGCATAGTTATTCTATTACTGCGCTTTTAATACAAAACTGTATTTTTAAATGCAAAATTTCTAATAGGAAAATATACAAAGTTTAATCAGTTAAAACTTGATATTTGTTTAAACTTGAGCCATATCTGATGAACAAAGCAAACACAAAAGTAATAAATATACAGTCAAATACAGTTGCATCTGATTAATAAAATACAGCAATGAACTCAATATATACAAATATCCATGTATCCACATCCAGGCAGTGCCCCCAACTATATCTGTTGTAGGTACGTTCAGATGTTTGTGGGATATCAATGCAGACCAGCATATTCTCTTTGTTCATGTGAACTTTAAGAGTCTACAAAGTTTGCAACAAATACTATGATAGAAACTAGTAGGTTTAATGCATTTATTGAAATAAAACATGAAAATAATGATAGTAAAATAATTTATTTTTAACTCTAAACCGGAAACCTTATTCACTGGAAACGAGGCATTTCTTCGCAGTCCTCAGAGGTGACAACGCATCTTCATTTTGATTCTTAATAGAAGATAAATGTGGATAATGATTTCTTATATTTACGCGAACACTACACGTATAAATACTGTTTAATATTAGATATTTTTTAAGCATATTGAGAAAACAATAGACTTGTCGATTTTTTAAAGCATCCGATAAGAGTAAGCTGAATGTAGGGCAGCCTTCCAATAGGTGGAGAGGCGACCTGGTAAGAGAGGCAGAGAGTTGAAGGATACAGGATTCAGGACCAGGGAAAGACCTATGTTCAGCAGTGTCTTGTGAAGGGCTGTGTAATGATAATGATGATGAAGAAATATAGACGTGAAACGATTGAACTATTTCATTCATGCAACTGCCATTTTTAATAATTTTTTTATGATGTTTGTTATCCTGTGAATAACTTATATCTGACGTTTAAAAATCAACACCTAAAAATCATGTGTGACAAATTGAAAACTTACATGGAATTAATAAAGATATTTCAGTGTGCTTTGCTTAGCTTTAGTTAAAAATTTAGTTAATTACCTTCTTAACTCATTCGGTTTTAACTTGCTAAAGCAAGTTTGTTCTGGTTAGATCTCAAGTAAGAAAATTATGAAGTGTGCCTAGTGTGAAGTGTGAAGGACTCGCTCTATTTCAGTGTTAACCCTTAGAAATTCATAGAAATCCCATGCAGTCGCATGCGTCCGTCAAATCCCGAACGATTGCATTCGACCGCACCCACCCACAGCTTTTTTTAACCATTAAAACTTATATTTAGAGACTACTTTTCTATGAAGAAGTTTGGCATTATAAAATCTATACAATTGTTTCTATTCTGTGGTCTAAAGTCAGGTTTTACTTCATTACAAAAAGATGTTATTGTATTTTCATAACAAGAAAAAAACATACCAAGCGGATGTCGGCAACGTGAAAATCACAATTATTTCTATATATTACTCGAAATTATTTACGTAAAAAGATAAATTATGTTCACACAAAAACTTTCATTACAATTTACACCATACTAAAACACTAATAAAACACTAGAAAAACACTAGAAAAATCCAAAAATCACACAATTACATTCACACGAAAATGGCGTATGAAATGAACGTAGATTATAAATAAATATCCACTGACTAACTGACTTGTTATTCCACTAGAGGATAGAAAATTTTATATTGATTCTATAATGCCAAACTTCTTCATGGAAAAGTAGTCTCTAAACATAAGTATTTATGGGTTAAAGTGTTGTGGGTGGGTGCGGTCATATTTGACCTCTACAATTTTGACAGAATATTGCCGCGGTCAAATTTGGACGCTTGGTAGCTAAGAGGTTAAATGACAGGGCTCTATGGCCAAAGAAAGGGTGATGTTTTGAAATGCTTGATCTTATTTGTTTGCCTATTGAGGCCACTAAAAGACATACGCTTCTTCAAGAAAGCTGATACATTTCTTGAAAGTTTTGCCCATACTCAATATTCTTTGCAGGCATTACTGTCGGTAGGCGCAGTGCCGGATATCGTTGCGTTGGTAATAAATACTCTCTTTCTCTCTCTCCCTCTCTCTTTCTCTATACTAAATAACCAGTGTCTTTCCAACAGCAGGGTTCACCGCGTGTAAATGGCGATGACATTTGGAGAGAAAGTTGAACACATTCTATCTTCACCAACACCCCTGTATGTGTTCTCATGGATTATCTTTATAAAAGGTGTTAGGACTACTTTTCTGCCTAGAAGCCCAGTTGGGTGGCACCGCCGTCTTATCAATTTCTGTCGCCAAGCAGCGGTACACCCAGTACAGTGTTCGGGTTTGAATGGTAAGAGAGGATAATCACAGGATGTAAGGCATTTTTTATCTTAGTTCTGTCAGTAAAGAGTTGTTTGAAACCTTCTCTATTTGAAGTTGTTTGCGGTTGTCCATTGTCTGCAGTAATTCACTTACTATCCAGTGAACTGTTATCTTCATTGTCTTCAAAAAATATCATACAAATATCATACAAATCATATACAAATGTCATTCCAATTCCAATTCATGGGCATGATAAGTGATTGCCGCTCGCTGACGTAATGTTTTGTTGTGCAGCGAACTACAGCTCGGCGCCGGCGGGCGCGTCGGCGGGCGGCAGCTGGACCACCTGGAACATGCCGCAGAACTCCAACTCCACCGGCTCCGGTGAGTCACTCCGTTCCTTAAATTGATGCGTTGGCAAACCATAACCTCCCCACAAATATTTAAAGCCAAGACGCTTGCCAAACCACCATGTCCGCCCTTGTACATGTAATACCCAAGGTGCTTGTTTCGGTGCAGTTTAGGCAAATACACCTTCGTTCAATCATTGTGTGATTTTCCAGGACTTAATTTCGTGTATGGTATCAGTTAAAATAAAAAGCAAGTTTAAAAATTAATTACGCAGATTTCACAATTAAACTTGTACTCATGTGGTTTTTTCTCTGATTGATAGTATTAATCGTCAATAGTTGCTTTGACTAAGTAACTGGAGTTTAGGAGGAGGGACTTAATAAGTTGTATTATAGACAGTGATATCTTTGGCTCTCTTCTTTCAGATGATCCTTTTATATTATATTATTAATGGGTGCGTTTGGCAGAAAAAAGCGCTAGCAAGCGCTTGTAAACAAAATGGCGATCGTAAGCAGTAAGTGCTGTCAAATCGTAAGTAGCTATTTTCCTCTAGGACACGATGTTAGTTTTAACCGGGGAACCTAACCTAATTTAAATATATGTTTGTAAAGTATTCATATTAAAAACTTACCAATCATGAATTTTTAATAACATGTATATGTTTATTCATGTCATTATATTACTTAAAACTAATATTGCACAAAACAACTTATAAACTCTACTTCAAAACAAACAAATTAAATAAGCAAAATGGCGGATTGTGTCAGCGCTACTGAAGTAGCAATCGTGTCCTGGCCGAAAACTATTTTAGCGCTTGTAAGCGCTTGCTAGCGCTTTTTTCTGCCAAACGCACCCAATGTATTTAATTATTTTGAAAACATTGTGTGATTGTTGTAGTTTTTGACAGTAGAGTCATAATTGGTTTTTCCTCAGTCAGTAGTCTCGCTAAAGACAAATTTGTCTTTTAAAGAGGTGAAAAAGTGGTTTGTATTTTATTACTTTCCACATCCAGGCAGTGCCCTCAACTATATCTGTTGTTGGTACGTTCAGATGTTTGTGGCATATAATCGCAGACGAGCATATACTCTTTGTTCATGTGAATAACAGAGTCTACAAAGTTTGCTACAAGACTACTATTATAATTCAATAATCACCTTGTAAATGCTATATATTCGGCCAGTAATCATTTTTTACATTATACTACCATTAAATAAACCTACAATATCCTTTCAAGCGTCCAAACTTTGAGGATTCAAAGTCCTGAAATGTCCAGTACAAATGAAATTTCTCTGGTTTTGCGTAGAAAAAACGAAATATTTTCGAATAGGTGAAATAACGTTTTATAGGTTATGTATCATTCGAAAGGGGATTAAATTTCCTATCTGTTTTTATAAATAATAATGTAATTACTTACATAGTAAGTGAATTATTACTTTCTGTTTTCAAAACATTGCGTTTTTCTTCTGTTTTTTGTTCAGACACTAACACTTTCTTCACAAATTGTGCTAAATCCAAAGCCACATTTCACAAAACACAAACAATAGCGTAAAGTTTTATTGAGTGTTTATAGGATTTGCATAATTTTATTCTATAATAACAAGTAGTTAGTTACTTCATAATAAATAATTTATTTCGAAACCGGCATAAAATGATCTCCCGGCGCTTACAACTGAATAAGATGCGTTCCGAAAGTTTCACTGTTTTTTTTACTATCGAAATGAAATTTGTCTTGAGTAAATATGATAAAACGAGTTTGTATTCAATTCCTAGTAATTTGATATATAATTTATAAAATAAACACTTACCGTTTGAAAGCTTTGGACATTTTTCTTCCACACGAAACACTTTGTTTTTGCACAGAAATTGAAAATGGCGGCTAAAAGAATGAACGTCACGACTGACTTTCAAATTTTGTTTTTTATCTTTATTTCTTAATTTTGATTGGTGTATCACACATGAATGAATGAATGATTAGTTGAACTTTGAGAATGAGGAAAAATTTGAACAACCAATCACCACGTAGATTGAATATCAAAGACAAAAGAAGATCGATTCCTTACGGACACATTGTGTCCTTCGGGCGCTACCAGCACTTTTCGCTTATGGACACATGGTGTCTTTCGGACGCTTGAGAGGATATGAGTGTTGATTGATTATTTAGCAAATAACTGGTTACCAACACATTCCACTTAAGTTGTTTTTAATGTGGGAACAACACATACATCTTGGTTTTTTATTAGATGAACAGTGCTTTATCATTTGACTTTTTCAACCAAATAGGATGCATTTTTTGGAAGAGATGTTGTATACTCATAGCTGTACACAAAAATTAATAAAACGGTGTCAAATGTCAAAACCCAGTGTGTGGAAATTTGGTTTGTCTGCATATTTGGATAGATTTTTGTTGACAATTGTAAAAAGCTTCTTATCAAAATGCTTACATTTATCCTCAATTAAGAATCAAAATGCAGATGCGTTGTCACCCATAAGGACTAAAAAGAAATTCCTCTTTTACAATAAAAGGGATCTCCAGTTTTCTACACTCACCATATGAAACACAGCAGCATTAAGCTGATTTCATGCTGGTGAGAGTGTGGTCCTACCCCCCAGTCAAACCGACCCATTCGTGCTACAACCATAATTTAACAGCAGTGTGGCTCTACTGTACAGAGTGGTAATGTCACCTTTGAGTGCGAAGATGGAAAAGATAAGAGCCTGAAATTTTACTGGCTCTACACTATTGAGATCGGAACACATCGGTGCAAGCAATTGCTATTTGGTGGCAGAAATAACTATTGTAGAATTTTAAGTTTCTTAGTTAAATCACTACTATTTGGAAACTCCCAGACGGATTTTTAGTTAGAAAGGGTGTCTTACTATCTAGGACTGGGTTGATTAGGAATAAGTGTTTTTTCGGTGTGCAGGGTTCTGCTACTCATATGGATTTCTAGAGAGAACAGAGTCCTATCACTTATGTTTTTTTAGAATAAGGCACTTTACATCTATCTTCAATTAGGAATCAAATTACAGATGTGTTGTCACACATGAGGACTAAGATGGAAATCTTCATTTATGGTAACAATGGTCTCTGGTATACTGAGCTATGGGTCATTAGTTATATATTAATGAGCAGTTTGTTAATGCAGACTCTTAGGCAGAAAAAGCGTTCTATTACTTAGGAGTGGTTTGATTAGTAATAAACAGTTTGTCGGTGCTCACGGTTGTACTACACAGACGGATTTTTTGACAGAAAACCCTCAAGATCTGTTTTTGTTATGTAAATAAAATAAGTTGGTTTATTATTTATTAAATAGGTAAGGTGGCTGGCACATAGTTCACCTGATGGTAAGTGGATGCTGTGGCTTATAGAGGTCAATTAGGAATCCAAATGCAGATGTGTTGTCACACTTGAGGATCAAGATGAAATGCCTCATTTCCAGTAAGTTCCAGAGTCCCCAGTACTCTAGATTCCGGTTGCTGGAATGTTTCGGATTCCCAGGCAGGAAAGGTCCTGTGAATGAGGTAGTGTGTTGATGTACCACGATGATGTGGGTTGATACGTTGCGTGTGCGCAGGCTCGTACGTGCCGCTGTCGGAGAGCGGCGAAATGTACGGGCGCGGCGCGGCCGGCGGCGCGGGCGGCGGCGCGGCGCCGGCGCTCACGGGCGCGCTGTCCTCCGCCGCGCTCAACAAGTCCTCCTCCGACTACTCCACCTACCAGCAGTACCCGCCCGCCTACCAGCAGGACCAGGTACGCGTACGCACACACACCTACATACCTCCACACACACACACACACACACACACACACACACACACACTCGTTGACCGTTTTAAGACCTTATGCCGATAATGGTACAGTCGATATTTGATAGATTTAATTTTTTTATATTAAACTAAATTTATTTGGATAAAACTATAAACACAATACTTCAGTTATTTTTGAATCTAGTTGAAGTTTATATAATAATAAGTAAATGTTTATGCATTGACCAAAAAACAAAGTGTATAAAAAGTAAAACTAATACAAAATAACAATGTAAAAGAGACTATGAAGGACTCTCTCATTCTCTTAGCACCCACAACAAGCTATTTTGGTCCTCTGTGAATTTAATACATTTAAATCTTAGTAGACTATATGTACAGTTTGATAATAGAATTCCTTCTAAAATTAGATAATTAAATTAGAAGGTAACTACCTCAACTAGTCCTCAAGGTAACTAACTCAGTTAGCTATACTCAAATATTAAGGTATAAATACATCAAATTAATTTGGTTACAAATTATGTTATTACATCAAAATACATAATTAATAATCATCACAATTATTGTAATTGAAAATTGTTGTTATAAATAAATCTCTTAAATATTTATATTTAAAAAATCAATTTTCAGTGTTTTCATTGTTTTTGTTGATAATCGATACTTGTGTTTTTCAGTGTATTGTCACTTAAACAAAACTTAAAATGGTCAACGACAAATAATCGCGAACGAAATGTAAAACTATTTACCCGGTTTTAATAGTCATTGCAGGATTTTATATATGAAATAACATATGTTCACATATCAAATCAACTAAGCATTTCAAATACGTGAGATTTATTTTATATAAAAATTTTATATGTTGTTGCTGTAAGAACAATTCAAACTTGCAATGATTATATGAAAACATACAATATTTATTTGTATCATTTCTTATTTTGCGTAACTAATTTTTTTGTTTGTTTTTACGTCCAGAGCGATTGTTTCTTTTCATTTAAATTTTTAATAATATTAGTGTAATCAATTGCAATTTGAATTGGAAATGATACAAGTTCAATGCATTGCATCATTTGTAAGTTTATTTAACATTACAATCTAGAAGCCACAAATCATTCATTGGTACCTCATTAACAATTAAATTCAAATTAATATTTCAATTTTTTAAGTAAACAAATGTATACTTTAATTAATATTTGAAAGTATTTGTTTGTTTCTTCTAGTATTTTATAAAAAATATTTTATGCACGATGTTATTTTTTTCAATTCATAGTCATCAAAGTTAGAAAACCGCATTCATTTTCCGAATTAAGACATCATATTAATATAGTTGTTAATTTATTACAAAACTTTTGATGACTGTGTTTTGAAATTTTAGTTAAAGTTTTGTTTGATCTTGCATGGATAATATTTACCGCATATTTTACCTGGTGTTGGTTGAAAGATAAGTTCAATTTAATAACCTATAGAAAGGAAGGTTGTGATAATTGAGAATAATTTAAGGCACTAACATACATTTTAAGCAATAAATGATACCAGAAAAAGGTATGTTGGAGCCTTACCTCGTACCTCATGCTTCAGAAAAGGTAATCACATATAATGATTTGTTCAATTATCATTGCCTCATGTATTCGTTATGAAGCCCATTTTAATTTTTTTCTTTATATATTTCTGTAGCATTCTTGTTATTATTGCAATTACAATTGAACATTGATTATATCACATTCTTTGATATCGAAAATGTTAAGGGTTTCAATAATTGGTTCGTTTTGAATTTGTAGATTTCACATTGAACTCTAAGGAGTTGTAATCAAGTTAAAGTTGCATATTGTAAATTTATGACTCCCGGTTATTGAAACGGTCAGGGAGATTGTGTGAAATCTGACAATCTTATTTAAATTTTAGAATGGGCAGGTAAATTTTCAAACAAAGCAAATAAATTTGTGAATAAGCATTATTGCCCATTCTATTTTTTATTCTGTTTAATATAACACATTTTGGATAAAAATATTTCTTTATAAAATATACAATCTATGAAGTGTTGTCCAACCTGTGTTGAAAACAGAAGTATGCTAATCCTATCACTGTATCTTGGATAAATTTCTTTATTGAAACAATACAAAATTGAAATACTTGTCCAGGATACAGTTGCACTGTATAATTTATGCTCATAGCGCTTGTAATCGCTTTGAGAGATTCTATTAATCATTACTAAAGTACAGCCAAGTTGATTTAGATTGTATTGTATTTTTGCTCGAAACCCAGGGGCTTGCTTCCTTTCTTCCCATATCCCCCATACCCATGCTTTATCTTATTTTATCCTGCATTTTCCCCATACATTTGTTTGGTGTGGTTTTGCAGTATGTGGGAACGCATGGTTGATGAATTTTCTTGACCCCTTTTTACTTTCTCACCGTTTATGTGAAGATGCTTGTGGGATGTATGAATGAAGTCCGTAGCAGCATTCAATTTGGTTGTACTTACTGAGTTTGTTTGCGATTCATGAATGATAGTGCGATGTAACATCGGTGAGCGAGTGAAATTCAGCGAAGTTTACTACTTGAATGCAAACAAACAATATTGCGGTCGAAATGTAGCATGAATTATATACCATAGAGTCCATATTAGTTTGCCTCCTCCCTCTGTGCTGTTGTGTGCTGTTTTGAGATATAATAAAACGCTTTCGATATCGAAGACATCGACCTTCTCTGCATGTTTTCAGTGGCGAGATTAAAACGTGCGATGTCTTTTTGATTTTACGAGCTATGTTGCGGTCCGTATTGCGAACGGTATTGCTAACGACTCCGTCGACCGCGAGCCGGCTCTCTCGAGGCAAAAAGCTCACCGCACCGCTATCCATAGTGAAAAATCAAGAAGATTAACAAAGTTGTCAACTTTCGCTGAAGGTCTCTCACCGCCGCCCCCCACTCCCCCGCCATCCCCTCCCTGGTCATCATCCTGCCCCGGGGGTTAATGTACATGCTTTCTCCGCGTCCATTTTCACGCGTTACGCTACTTACATAAAACTGCCTAAGTCAGGTCGTGCATTTTGGCGAGTGGGACTTTGATGTCTTGTAATTCTTCTTTTCCAGTTGGTCGATCAGGGTCCACAAGAGTGGCTCCTCCAGAAAGACAATTAGAGATAAGGGTGGGTTCGGATGAGGGTATGTCGCGAAACTCTGGGGATTTCTCACTATGGACGGTTCGGTTATTGCGACGATCACGCGGGCTCACCTAAAAGGCATCGCACCGCTCTAGATGTTAAGCTTATACTTATAGTTTCAATCAGAATGTTCGTATTGCATTATTGTAGTCGTGCGAGATGATTCAATTGCTTTGTGTCATCTCAACACATGTAAATTGGCATTTAAAGTACAAATTAGTAAAACTTGGATTTTTCTCGTATTGTTACAGGTTCATTAATAGTTAATTTTAACGATAAAAATAATGTTAAGAGAGCTGTACTTTAAGTGTTCAGAGACGAAATCCATAATTCTGTTGAATGTAACGAAAGATCATATTATAATATGTAGGATCAAAACTGTGTTAAACATCATGGGGCATCGTCGAATGCGGCCTCTAACAACAACTTGTATGACATTAAATCGCTTGACATTAAAATGATGTGGCCTCATTTCGATCCCTCATGACGTGACCCGACCCGCCGGAGCCGAAGCCTCGGCCAGTTGCGCGGTTTTATTTTTGTAATAAGTAACGGCAATTCATGCTCGTAGTTCTTAGTAGAAATGTTGCGGTGGGCTGAGGTAATAACAGCGAACCGGTTCAAATATAATTATTTCAGAAACTTCGCTTAAGATTAATGTTTTTAAAACGTTTATAGAGCGCCAGCCGCATTATGAAATTGACCGGATGGTATATCAAACACATTCTTGTATTGTCGTAATGGCGTACAAATTAATTAAAAGGTAATTCCAATATTTCAAAGAATCCGGTTCGCTTAATAACACAGCCTCCGCCAATTGCGCGGCCTCTACGAGGCTTCGGCCGGCCGGTCGTCGCGCGCGTAGAGTCGCAACGTTGCGTTTCGCGATATCAATCCACGCGACCGGAGATTAGGGTTGCCACCTTCTATTTTAGAACACAGTTTAGGAATATAAACTTGTATTAATTTTTACTAATTTATTTTATATATTTTAAAGAGTAATAAACATTTGCTATTATTAAAAATCTTAACTATTTCCTTGCGTTTTTGTCAAGGTAAATAATTTGTTTGCAAAAATTCGGTAATGCTTTGTTTCTGTGGGCCGTTTTCGTTTTCCATCGTAGGGGTGATAGGTTTTGGTAAAGTGTAAAGTAGAGGGTGGCAGCCCTGGGCGCGGCGCGGCGTGTACGTTGCGGCGTGCGAGCGCTAACGTGTGCGCGTGGTAGGGCTCGTCGTACGGCGGGTCGCGCGCCTACAGCGGCGAGTACCCCGGCGCCGCGGCCGCGCAGCCGCCAGGTGTGCACGCGCACCCGCCCCACGCGCCCAAACACTTCGCCGCCGCCGACTTTAGCAAGGAGTGGCCCGCCGCCTAGAGCGCGCCGCGCGCCCGCACCTCCCCCCGCAACCCCGCACCTCCCCCGCACCGACACGCAGACTGAAGGGACATGCGACTCCACGCACTACTCCCGAGTTATTCCCCAACACGCAGTCCTGAGAACGCGTGTCGTGCGCCCGCGCTCATCCATTGAAGTAACACGTATTACGTACTAGAAGAGATGCTGTGAATTTTGTTTGTAACACGCGTTAGATTTAGTCTATGCCATAGAAACCACTGTTGCGTGTGCTCTCCTGCTACGCGACCGGCACCGCCGCACAGATTTTGTTCGCGGTGTCCGTTCTTGTACGTAGTATATATTACTTCAATGTTTATAACTAATTTTTTATTACATTCAGTAAAAAATGACAGTTTGCTACTCGCAATTCAATACGTATAATAAAATACGATACGATACTAAGTCATTTTGTCAAAAATAGCAAACGATGAACTGTAATTGCAACTATTTGAGCTCCCTCTAATCATTCCACAGAAAATCTAATCTCAAAACAAACTTGTTTCCTAAATGTTCACTTGTCACATCATTTAACAGTTTTCAAATTAGCGACGATCCTTTGAGACTAGCCGAGCTCAGTCCATATTTTAACTCACAGATGAACTATTCGTTTCGTCGGTGATCTCCTTTTATTCGACGAGAGCGCGTTTCTGCGGTCGGTGTTCCCCAATCCACTAGATGATCAACTCGATACTTGAATTCCGACAGTCCGAGCCCCCATGAGTTCGATCAATCCCCCACACCTCATCATCACCATCACTTGACAACCTCAATGGAAACAATACATAACACAACATTATACAACACGTTTTAATTAAGTATGTTATTAAAAAGGGGAGGTATTTATACAATGCAATATAAATATTGATTTTTAAAGTGAATATTGCATGCGATTTTGAAAAAAAAAATTGAAAATTAAAAGCATCCTTTACGACTGCATTAACACAAACCCACACGCGTAAGTAAGGTGTTGTTTTTTAAATAAAATTTAAAACGTAATTTAAAGATAAAAAAAATCAAGTTTTCTAGATGTTTTAGCTCGCGTCAACTAAACCTTAAAGGATTAGGCCTCTTCACGTTTTATGAAACTATTAAACGGGCATACAAATGAATGTGTTCACATAGTGTTTCTCTCTTGCGCTAAGTAATATTTGTGTTCTCTGATATTATTTCCCCCAAAGGTTTCGCGGCCCCACCTGCCTTTGACCCGGAAGGTCAATTTTCGTACATCTAATGTACATTATTTTTGTCTTTTTTAATTCTTTTAGTTTGGATGTGGGCTCTTTTAAATGTTTTTAATTTTACTTATAATCATGAATTTCTTTGTTCTTTGGAAGTTTGATGATTTCTTTTAACAACATCGTATATTGAGCGTTGGGGACTTGGTACATTACGTGAAGCCGCCCGACACTTCCGCGCACATTTGACAGAACTGTTAACAAGGCCAATTTAGGGAAAATGACCTAAAACAACTTAACTTAAGCTAATGACTTGTATAAATATTTGGTATATATATCGGTATGTATGTTTAATATTAGAATTTTGGTTATTTACCACCCACTAGACTTAGGAAAAATGATAGGAATGTAATGAAATAATTATGTGTTAATATTTAAACAAAATCTAGAATGACTGAACGTGATTTAATAATATATTATAATTTTCCCGTGTTTTTTAATTTCTTTAAAGGGGAGCAATTCTGTATAAATATTCGTAATTTTAATGGATATGGATTTTTAGTTTTTTATTGCAGTTTTTAAGTTGATAATTGATTTTTTAATAATTATAATATGAATTAAATTTACCTGCCAAATTGTTAAAGCGAGCAAACGATTAAGTGTTAAGTAATGAAGCTCAATCATTTAGGATATAGTTGTCGGACTCGGTTCCGGCCGCACCCCTCGCGCGGACGACTGTACATATACTTACTTGTGTGTAAAAACATAATTTTAATCGATTCTCTCGTCACATAGTTTTAAATTTTTTAATTTATGCGGATTGCCAAATATTTTTAAAACTGTATAGAGCTTCCGATGGCCGATACGGGCGTCGGTTTAGGAGTATCTTTATCTTAAAATACGGGACGTCGTCGCCGCGCGCCCTCTCCTCCCGTAGCAAAGTGAGTTATAATTTAAAATAACATTGTTAGATTAAATTTAATGTTAGTCCTTTACTCTACTATATCGCTCAATCATTTGACCGATCGACTGATTAAAATTTTAGTGATAAGCTAAGTAATTAATAGCGGCAGGGGAGAGTCTGTGCGCGGCTTAGCGGCGCCCCGACATTCTTTGTTGTAATTAACTTAAGAGTTTACGTCGGTCGAAACGGCTAGGTACGCCCCAGTAGGCACTCGATAAGATTTGTTATAAACGTTTTTTAAATAGATGAATTGTTGAATATTACATCGCAAATGCATAATTTGGTATCGTATAGTATAGGGTTATTTAAGATCGCACCATAAGTAAAATATAATTTATCTACGTGAGGTTATAAGCAAATTTGTAAGCGCGACGGTCCGACGTGATGGGTGCGGCGTCCCAAATTTAAAGCTAAAACATAGTAAGGAAATGAAAACGCCTTTACATTGTGATGTTCATAGATAACGCGAATATTGGTACATTTCTTATAGCTCTGTATATTACATTAACGACTGAAACAATGGACATTATGTAAGAAATTGAAACTTGTACCTTAAAACAATATATTGAAATAATATTAATTAATAATCGACGTCGGTGCCTAACTGCCCTCTAGGTTACGTATGTAGTCGTGCCCGCTTTGTTCAGCTATGTTTTATTATAACTCTTAATCTGTTCGTTCCTATGTTAGTTAGGTTTAATTCGTCTCGATTCATTCCTGTGGCGGTGTTCGGTGCGCGTATTCGGTAGTCTGTCACTAACCCGCTACCCGTTGGTTCCCCGCGCCTCCGTTGGTGCGCGCGTTCGCGCACGCGCCCGTTCGTGCGTCCGCGCACGCGAACGTACGTACGAACATTCTATTCGCACGATATCGTTTCCATGTCTTCGGTTATAATTATTTACTCACCGTAGTTTTAATGTACAACCACCGATAACGGATGACATTGTTCATGCCCGTTTAATATTAGGAAACGATGCCTTACAAAAAGTTAAGTGAATATATAGATGATTTATATTATGTTATTTTCAGTGATATTGAATTAGCACTAAGGTGTTTTTTAAGATACGGGCTTGGGCCCCGCACTCATAAACCTTCGGAACAATTTAAGAACTTAGTTTGTAATGAACCATCGTGGCAATCTTCTAAGTAAACATAAAGAGTATAATTTATTTAAAATAAAGTATAATATGTATTAGAAATTTTAGATTTACTCAACATTAAACTTAGTGCAAATTATTGTGAAAAATCAATTGAGACTATTTATATGGGTTTTTAATTATTATTATTATATAGGAGAAGAGCATTAAAATATTGGATGAATTTATTAATTAAAATAGTTAGCAAAATACAAATACGGTAAGACTCGTTAGAGGCTCGTCTGTCAAATGTGAAGCGGCTGCGGAAACAACGGCGACTGGTCGCACCCAACGCTCAATACAACTAAATTGTACAAACCGTGAGTGACACTTGCATCCTCTGCATTTTAATATTACGCCGAGTAATATCGACATAAGATATACACTGTATCTTAATATTATGTTTATGGAATAATATTTTAATCATGGCTTAACAGTAGTACTGTTGTGTAGTTAACATTTCGACTCTTGTTTGTATTACATTATAATATAGTGTACGCGGTTTTTATATGTGTATGTTTATTCAGTAGACATGTTTGTGTAAAAGTGTATTTTTGGTATTTGATATGGCACACGCGCGGAGGCGTTCGTACTCCGCCGTGCGTATTATACATTAAATATACTTATGATCGTAATTGACTAATTATATTATACAAGACCCCTAGTGTTAACGTTAGGTTAGCAGGACTTTTTTTTAAGTTCACTTCTACTCGTCTAAAAGAAAGTTGCATTTAAATGCATCGGCAGCCAGCAGTCGATTATTAACTGTAGTCGAATCTAAAATTATTTTTAAACAATGCAGGTATTATTAATATAAATCCTCATATTTATACTAGTTTATACTAGAATATAATAATATAAATGTAATTATTGAACACACTCTTATCGTAAAATAAAATTGCACGGGCTTTACGATTAATTATAAATACATTAAAACTAGGGCAAGTTGTTATTTATTTCTGTTTTAATTAAAAATTTTGATGTTGATTATTTTTAAACTATATTTTTTTCATTATAGTGGATTAAAGTACATAATTCTCGATCGATTAGATTACAAAATTTATTAGGTGAACTATCGACTGATGTACAATATTTAAAAATAATGGTTATTTACGGCAGTATATAAGTTTTACTTTGCGCCCGTTAAGGGGGTGTTATATTTATAACAGATTTATATTAATTTGCTAAAATGTAATTAATTGGAAGCGGCGACCGCGACCGAGCCACAGACTAAGTATATAACGATTGTAAGACTATTATCTAGATTTGTTGTAATCTTATAATGTGTAAACTATTATACTTAGCCCTAATGAGTGCGTGGCGCGCTTGGCGTCGCGCCGGCTGTCGGCCGCGACGGTCTACCGGCGACCACCGGCAGTCTACCCGTCTGCGCGACGGTCTCCTGGCCATCGCCGACGGTCTACCGGCCACCGCTGACGGTCTACTGTAGAGCGTCAGCCTCGGCAGCCGGCGCGACCGCGCTCGATTTACTTTATGTTCGTTATATAAAAAGGAAAATTATGATAGACTTACATGGACGTCCTTGTTGATTCTTTTTTTACGATGATAACCTAATGATAATTAGTTAATTACGGTTTTAATTATTAATTTTAACCGAAGCACTAATAAAATATTAAGACGAAAAGCTTGTACGCAAATAGTATTGGATGTAATAATTAAAAAAGTGCTATCACAGATCATAACACTAAGATTTTTGGAAGTAGAAATTATGCATTATTCATATTAGGTATTTTGGGTATATATTAATTAGCTATAGTTTTAACAGATAACATAAGTATGTAGTTTGTAATGTTAATGGAAAAAGAATAAAAAAGTTTTGTCGTAGTTTCCTATTATTAAGCTTCTTCTATCTTAATGGTTTAAGTAATACTACTGGTTGATTAATTACAATATAAATATTACCACTGCAAATATTTGAGATATCTTATGATGAAATATATATCTACTATAAGGACATTATAAAACGTAGATAATTAAAAGAAATCAAAAGTTTCAAAATAAAAATGGCTTTTTAATGTTTGCCTTCATCCCTTTTTCCCCTTTAGAATAGTGAACCCCCTCCCTTCCTATTAGGATATCATAATTTTTGTTTTTATACGATCGCATAAAGTACACATTTAGAATCGTAGCGCTCCCCAATAATAGTCTTACCGAATAACTCATGTGAAACGTAACGAAAAACGTTGCCGTCTCCAATAATTATGTTCTCTGCACACATGTTTTTACTCTATTCTCTATATGCATGCTAACACACACACTTGATATGGTAAAGTATCGCAAACTTAACTCTATTACACACATTATTTCCCTTTTTATATTATTTCTTGAACCTGCAGAGGGATTGTGTAACTCTGGTGGCATTGTTGCCGGTTGCTGGAAATCAATGCAACTGCGTTATTTTTCACTATGACAAAGGAGGAATATATCATGACAACAGCTTATATAATCTTTACTGACATATATTTACACATTACAATGATTATCAACGAGTTACATAGTCTTACTCAATCGCACTGGTTGATGAACGTAGCAATGTTCTCAAAACAAATATGATACAAACTTTAAAAGAGTGAAATTCATATTAATACACACGTTAATAATTTACTTTTAATAATATTTACGTTATTAATTGCGTTGCTGCGGTTTTAGCCAGTGTCTAAATTTTATAAAACGGCTTCATAGTTCAATTTCAGTGATTTGCTCCATGCACAGAGGATTATATGGAGGATATCAGACATTTCTGCGGTAAATCGGTATATAAGACAATACGCTGCGGATATTCGGGATGAGAAATTAGAAGATTAGGTTTTTATGACTTATTGTTCTATGCTCGAAAGACCACGCTAGGCTGTCGAGAGCGATAACTGCAGCTCTGCATGAATATAATAAAACGGAAAAATCTATTTTATGATGATTAGCAGAGCTTAGGACTCCTGCTGTGAGCTTACACAAGCAAATACAAAATGAAACAAAAATAACAAAGTACTTCTAAAAATTGAAATACCCCCAGTGGTTAACCTACCATGAAAGTGCATTCTCTATAATGTAATCTATATAAAACTGCTTTAGTTGCAATGTTATATTAATCTTTTAACAATAATATGTAAATTGTTTTGATTTAACTATGAAGCCTACTGATTGATAAGCTAGGTGTGTCAAAAATTTTATATACATATTTTAATTCAGTTCCTTGCATTAGAGGGTGATGGCGTAGGAAGCAACGCTGGCAGCCCTAAGTTCGCACAAATGCCACAGAATGAGACTCTTGGGGCGCCACCACAGGTTACATAAACAAAAATGTAGCTTTATCGTCGGTCTATTAACTCCTAGACCTGAAAAGACCTTTCCTAAGCTATGTGAAGTGCAATCATGGTATGATTACACTACGTTATGAAAGTCGTCACAAAAAAGGCGTCAGGGTCTCAAGACTGCGAACATCTGTGTCTCAGTCTGTGATACGATATGTATACAAGTACCAAACAACAGTATATAAAATACAGTCAATCGGGGTAACTTTGACAGATCATCACTATTTTTGTGTGTAACTTTTATTATGTTAAATATGAGACAAAAGAGTGTACTTAATCTGTGCTCTCAGGTTCGTTTTCATACTCTCAAATTATTAAACATCTAGAAAATTCATACAATATATCAAAAAGTGGCAATTTTGTTGTGTGTCTAAGTGATAACCCCCATATGGACAACTTTGACACAGATGAGATTTCTCGCAGGAATCATAATTTTCAAAAATTTTATAGCTCTTCAGGGTAACATTAGTTTAAGTTTTTTTACAAGTTTCAGATGCAGTGGAGTGCACACACAAGTCAATAAAACCATAAAATTGTAGTACTATATTTAAACTCTGGTAATCACCATTAAAATTCCTCTTTAAAAGTGTACCACTGCAAAAACGAATTGTACAAATTCAATGTTATGCACTAAACGTTATTCGCGTAGAAAATAAAAGAGTATTTTGCGATTTGACTGTCAAAAGTTACCCCGATTGGCTTTATGTGGTAGAGCCACGCTGCATCTATATTATGGTTGTAGCACGAATGGGTTAGCGCCACCAGGGAAGGACCACTCTCTCACAGAATACCAACGTAAAATAGCACCTTAATACTGCTGTGCTTCGTATGGTGAGTATAGAGTACCGGAGACCCTTTTTTACTGGAAACGAGGCATTCCATCTGAGTCCTCAGGTGTGACAACGCATCTGAGTTTTGGTTCTTAATCGAAGATAAATGTAGATGTCTATGGGCCACAGCATCCACTTACCATCAGGTGGACTGTGTGTTCTTTTGTCACCCTTATTCTATAAAAAAAGGTACGACTGTGACGCGACGTGTAAACATGTAAGCCTGTATCATGAAAGAGTAAACATGTAAATCCGTGTCAAGCAAGCTATTGTAAATATGTGTCACGACAATGTACACTGGCTATAGACTTTATAGAGTATCGACGTCTCTTTTTAACAACTATTATCATCATTGTTAGTTCGTCAGCCCGTATTTATACATTCATGTATTTATAACTCATAAAAATTCCACCACTGAACATAGGTTTTCCCCACAGATTGCCTCATAACGGGTATAGTTGGGACGCAGGCGGGTTGGGCCTTTCCTAAGCTATATGTGAAGTACAATAATGGTTAATATGCACTACTAATAAAAGTCACCCCCTTAAAAGGTGTTAGGGTCACGAGACAGCGAATATGTAAGTCACCGTAAACATTTAAGTATGGAGTGTAGAAGTAAGGAGTACAGACTGTATTACAAAGTGTGTCCATAAAAACCGTTAAATAAGGGTGGATCCACTATAACTACGGGGTAAATTTTAAAGAATGCACCGAAAAATATTAGTGGGATAGACGACTTTTTCGAGGATATATTTACTAAATAAAATTATTTTACATTTTAGAGCTACCAAGCAGTTTAACACCACACTTAAACCGTCTACAACAGCTAAATTCATTTCATCCCAGTAGCTACTCCAGCGCTGTTGCGGAGAGTTTTTGAACTGTTATTTACTGCTTACAGATGGACACTTTCAACTGTTCTACCATGGGAGTTGGTACTCCTTACTTCTATACTCCATACATTTAAGTCTATCACGACAGTAGACACACTTTCTATAAACTTTATTTAGTTTTGGAATGTCTTAAAAACTATAATTATAATAAGTCATGCTGGACATCGAGGACAATATGAGCAATGGATGTTACCAACTTAGTATTTCTTCCTATAGGTAAATAAATTATGTGAATAATATACTTATTATAAATGCACATCATCATAACAAGTTAAACACAAGTTCACTATTGAACCTTAGTACTTGACACCTTACAATGGATTGCCACAAGGTACAATTCAGAGCCACCAGCATTCATCGATTCGTTACTTTTTTATATAGAATAAGACATGCGAGTATATAGTCCATTTGGTGATAAGTGGATGCTGTGACCCATAGACATTTATCCTCGATTAAGAATCAAAATGCATTATTTAGGTCACGAGACACACTTGCGAACCAGTGTAGAAGTAGTGATGATGGCATTCATGAGCCTTAAAAAATTAATATTTTTAATTGAATAGAAAATAAATATTTAGGTAAGTAAAACAAGTTAGGAACGATATAATTATTGTAAGGAGTACCATTTTTAAGATAATGCTCAGGATTATGAAATATAATTGATAGAATAAGAGCATAATATAAATGCTTAGGAAAGGTCTAAAAGTAGCGAGTTGACAGTCTGATGATAACTTGAATTGCTATGGTAAATGTATGTAAAATAAGTAGAATCAATTTGTTTATATTTTAAAATTAGCACGCACGTGTAAAATTATGTGTCCTAACTAGCTCGCGGCCTTGCAGGCCGCAAGCCCTGAGGCAGATGAAGCTGTAAGAGTCGCATAGACTGACAGCACGCACGTGTAAAATTATGTGTCCTAAAATTTTCGTTACTCGGAATCTAGAGCAGTAGCAGTATACCCAAAGTAGGAAATAGGGTTGTTGCGCTAATTAAATAACTCAAACTCCGTCAGGTTCCTTTGATGTATTGCGGCATGGTGTCGCCACAGCCGTCGTTCTGTAACGTGTCTGACATGTCGGCTTCAGCGTCAGGTTTTTATCCTTACTTTACAAAGTAATTTGGTACCTATTAGCGTAATGTATATTTAATTATGCCTTATTTAACTTTTAATTTGGTAGTACGTTCTTAGAAACTTAGTACCTATGCCATAGTTCATAAAGTCGTAATTCTAGATAGCCATTTATTTACGTTAATTCATTTACTATTATATTATTTAATTAAGTATATATATAACTTCATCTTAATTGTATTGTCCGCATTGTAGTAACCTTAGACTTATATATAGGTTCATGTCATCCTTAAAGACTAAGATTTAATGCCTCTGGCAGTTCTTATTTATTTCTTTAAAACTTCATATACACACGTGGTATACAGGTGGACTTAATGCCTAAGGCATTCTCTACCAGGCTCCCTTGGTCCCGCACAATGAGTTTATGTGAAGTGTCACATAGATCTTATCGCCTTTGATAGAGTTATGCTATGTACATTTGTATAATCACTTAATACATCTACTTGACCATTGGTGCTGCAAAATGCCATGAGAGACGTACTATAAGTTTATTTGTAACCTTGATTTGGTTGAAACTAATACTGTCAGCCTCGAACACTGACAGAGTAGCCAGCCACTCAGTATAATATAGGATGAATTTCGGAGTGTGCGCAGGAATTACACGCTTTGGTTCATACGTCGCCTTTCCATCGTCGGACAATCAGGCGGCCAGCATGTCTTTATCGTTTTAATGTCGATATTCCATGCATTCGAACGAAACATTTTGCTTCATCTTTCGTAATGCGTACAGCGAGTGGAATAATTTGCCGGTGTCCGTCTTTCCGTCCGGATACAATCTGGGTATCTTCAAGGCAAGAGTAAATAAGCATTTGTTACGCTAAGACAGTGCGATTTACCATCTACTTACCATCAGGTGGAATTGTAGCACTGGCTTATTACAAGTAAAAAATATCCTATGTAAATATATGGCACATAGAAAATAATTAATTTAGATCTTTAAAATATTATATAGCCCATACGAATAAAGAATGGGATTAGATATGGCGACTAATAGAGCCCATCCTTGCCGTCCGTTGTCCGTGTCGTCAATGTACATTAGCAATAGTGAAAACCCGCTAATAACGATCTATCGTTATATTCTTCGATTAATTGGAAATTTTCTATTAATTAGAAAATATATGAAAAAAAAATCTACGCGCAATTAGGTACATTAATTCAAAATTAAATTTATAACTCACGACCCGCTCTGGCTTTGCCTGGGTGGTTTCTAATAATGTGGGCGTTATTTAGGCTTGAGATAAACATTAAAGTCCATTTATTTTATCTTATAAATTCTAGATCACTCCTGGTATGGGAAAAAAGGTTCTCGAGTGGCAGCTTCGTACTGACAGGCGAAATAAAGGGCGTCCCGCCACTAGGAGTGACGACCTGGTAGGACATGCAGGAAGTCGTTGGATGCAGGTGGCTCTGGACTGTGCTTTGTGGCATCCTTTAGGGGAGGCCTATGTTCAGCAGTGGACTTGTGAAAGGCTGTAATGATGATGATGATGACGATGATGACTCCTTTTCAGCTATTCCGAAGATTAGCTCGGACAAACAGGCAAACGAAAATTTTAAAAATCGTTACTTATTTCTCAATTGCGAAAATAATTTTAATTATCATTAAATTATGAAGAAAACTCAGAAAGTCGTAGCTCACGAATTAGTAGAACTGGACAGATTTTTTGTGGTTTATGGCATTTTGTTATTATTAAGAAATTGGACTGAAGTTATATATCGTATGAAAAACGCATATCGCAACGTATTTTTTTTGCAGTCTTCACCGGCGAATGTGAGTATATAGATAGTGACTGTGCGAGTGAGAGGTGAAAAGAGTAGTCGCCATTTTTAATCCCATACTTTAACCGCACGGGTAGTAATTTCATTATAATTTGTTAATGCCTAAAAGTCTAAAGTGCAATGAAACTGTACGGCGATCACCAAACCGCACTGCCAAGCGTGGCGATTGCAATAGATTCTTACAATGGAAACGTCTATGTCAAGGAGTGGACTGAAAAAAACCGAAATAACAATTGCACATTTTGTTGGCGATTTCATAGAGTTCACCCGATCCTGACCGTTGGCGATTTCATAGAGTTCACCCGATCCTGACCGCTTACACGTTATGTATGTTAGAAAAAATTCGATTATTAGCCACATGACGGAAAATGTTTAAAAAATTATCAGACTAAATATCCAGAGCGACAGGTAAATGGACATCGGGGATTCGCCAGGAGCGGATCACAAACTAATCTAAAAAAGAAAATGAAGGCAAAAGTTTGTAACAGGGACGATTATGGTGGGTTGTATTTTATAACTTATGTTATTTTTATTAATAGGTACTATTGTCTGGAATTTGGAACTTGGTTTCATAGGTTAGTTAAATAGTTCTTATATTAAATACATATTATATATATATGTATGATATTATAATACACAAAAATTGGGCTGGTAAACATTAGGCGAAACTACTGGCGTGTGGTGCGGTGAGTTTTTACTTTTTTCTTTATTAACAAAGCTTGCAATATTGCTTTTTTAGAATTAGAATTAGATTTAAATTTCTAAATTACTTTAACTAATAATATAGGTGATGACTATGAATACACCGGTGGCTCTGGAGATGGGTATCAGCGGTCATCGAAACGAAGCTATCACGCATCGTCAAGTGGCACCGCTTCGGCACCTTCATACCATCCCTATCGGCGTTGACGAGTGACACGGATCAAACTCCTTTTTTCTATGCCACCCTGGTACTTTTGACGCGTTTTTAGCGGTTCTGTGCTTTTCTTGTGAGTGCTAATAATATTTATTTTCTTGGTTCTTAAAAGCCAACTATTTTTATATTTTTTGTTAAGAATGGTAAATAGTATTGGCAACCATAGACTGCAAAATAATTTCTAAAGAACCGACATATCAAATATTTGTATGATAGTTTTTGTACTCACACAATCATTGAGTTTGTAAATTGTTTTTACTGGGCGACGATCTTATGAGAAGTCTGAAGTTACTGGTATTTGGCGAAATAAAATACTTAATACTTGACTTGACATAAAACAATGGAACATAAATGGCTTCTTATAATCTCGTTCCCGGATTTAAGTTAATACAGATTTTTTCTTTTACATATATTTGTCGTATTTTCGGACTGTTGAGCGTCCCAAAGGCTTTGGGAACTAAAATTACTAGTTGTAACGAACTTTTCTAATAGACTAACAGAAACATTTATTTTTGATATCTTCATCCAGTTTACACATTGTTAAGTATTTTAAAGCTACCTACTCGATTTAATTTAGAATGTAAGATTCTTACGATATGCTATTTTCTCTAAAATTTAAGGTGTGTATAATATCTGATGTACTTTTGTACAACAATTTTGCTCTAGCAGTTTAGGAATATTCTTCAATCGATAATATGAATATTTTATTGACAATGGTTTAAGTTTATGGTATAAAACACTTAACTATATCAACACCTCAATAACAAGCGCGGGTGCATACACATTTATTTTTATTTTATCTTAATATGACGGTGTGTTATTACATTATACCTACGTGGATAGTATAAAGTGGTTATTTAGCTGAGCATTTTATAGAAAGCCCCTGTAATACACCAAAATTTCTTCGCATCCAGATTCGCGTTCACTTGAAAATGTGTCACCCGTGTCCTGACATACCTCTTTCGCCTCCTTTACATCCATATATCTACGCATACATGCTCGTTGGGTACTTCTAACGTGGCCCATTTTCAAAATATCGCCAATTTGGTCGATAAATTTTCTTCTAGGGCGTCCCTTCCCGATTCCGCCGTTCACATCTGCCATATAAATTTGCCTTGTCACTCTTTCCTCATTTATTCTTTCTACATGACCAAACCACCCAAAAAGCAAACATAATATAAAAAACAGCTATAAGTATTCTGTCTTCTTGCATTAAAAATGTGAACTTTCTAAAAAATCACACACAATTTTAACGCACCCGTGTTTGTAAATCTGAAATAAAATACTTCGCGAAAATCAACTAGAACGTCATTTTCAAGCAAATAGTTAAGTATGTACTCAATTTATTTTGCATATACTTGTGCTAATGAAACCAAACCTGAATTATAGTTTTAAGACGAGTAGTCTAGAGATCATGTGCAACTAAAATTAACGTACGTTTTAAGTATACTATACTCAAAAGGATCTGCATTTATGACAAAATTAAAGGAAATATTGGTATATTACTTTAGAAGTATGAATGTATGCTGATGAATGGTTAGTTGTCTTCGTTCCACCTCCGTTTCATTTGAAAATAATAATATTTTGATTACGTATTCAACTGGGAATTCCTGTTAATAATGGTTGCATTTTCGCGGAATATACATATTTATATAAATAGTAAGTTTCCGAATATTTTTATAGCATGTTGGTTTCACAAACCGTGTTCGTCCACCGAGCTGATAAATCTCGAGTTTCTATACAATCTTGCGATATGCAGCCATTTTTCTTTGTTCTCACTTGACATGTGGTTTTTGTTTACTTAAATAAATGTACTAATAAATTTAAGTTTTATTTAAATTTAATTGTATGTTCCCCCCTGTACCCGTAACTACAATATTTATCTAGTCTTACGATTTATTACAATATTATTTCTAATTTAGTCAAAGTTTTTGTGTATTTTTTAAATAATTTTACATTTTTAAGCATTTTTCAATGTCACTCGTGTAATAAGACATAAGTTTACCTCGTTATGTTTTAATTTAATGACTTAAAGTTTGGGTAAGTACAAATTAAATTACTAAAATCAAGATGTAATAAATATAATTAAAAATTAGAAATGGTAGTAGTAACTTTATAAAATAGAATTAAAGTACCTTATATTTTACAATTACCTAGTTATTAAATTTAAAGACGAACCAAGCTAAATATAGGGAACACGTCAGAACTTATAACGTAACATATTATTTAACGTTATTGTTAGCCTTAAAAATAAGAAATTAAATTTATAGGGCAAGGATAAAGCTAAACAGTTAATATTAATCTAGTGATTATTTTAAAAACGTCCGATACATCTAAACGTTATTTGTATGTTGCCAAATATGTTTTCTTGTTTAAGTAATAGTTTTTATGAAAAATTTTCATGTAGCAATGATTGGTCTAAATAAATTGTGTAAAGTTTTATTTTCACATTATTTCTAATTATGAAAGCTTACAAGCTAAACAATTAAGAATATTTTTATAAATTTTTATATCAATGGACAGACAAATCGAATTTGACTTACATATTTTATCTAAAATTTAAATTGACTATAAATATTAGTACCTTAAAATGTCAAAGCAATTATCAGTTTACAAACATCAAAAATACAATGTGCTTTTATGTAGGTCTGTGTAGAGTATTAAAAAGGCAAAGATTGCATGGCTAGTAAAGAGGTAAGTACAAGGTTGAAATACGGTAAGGCACTAGCATAAAAGCAAGACAAATCTCTAGTAAATTCTTTGTTAGCTAAGAGATTAAGACGTTAAGAAATCAATGGCATATTACTCAGGCGTTTTTTGTTACCTGACTCCTGGATAGATTGCTATGATCATCTCATGTAAAGCTATGCCGATAAACGAGTAATAGCACTGACCTTTAATAGAGGTCAGTAGGTAACATCGAGAAGCGTTAGAGGTGTTTTACAGGTCCAGTACTGTGATGCTTGTCACGTGTGGCAGTTACGGCAGATCTTACGGTGGGATAGATCAGCTGTATACTGTTACTGGTCAATAAGAAAATGGCGCTAGATCGAGGCGCGCAATCATGTCGACTGAGAATCAAGACGGGTATAATATAACGATCATTGAGTCTTGAAATAATACTAGTTTTTACGGAATTTATCGCGTATATTTAACTTTTTAATTATCCGACGTTTCGAGAGATTAAATCCCAACCCAAGCATACAACTGCAAGTCTCCATGATACCATAAGTTCATACTGTGTAGATCGGAACAAAAGTTAAATTTTAATCTATGGTAACCGCGGTTAACTATGACAGCTGGACGTTGAACATCTCAGTCCTTCCCGTGACCATGGGTGCTGTAAAGCTCTCGAAACGTCGGGTAATTAAAAAGTTAAATATACGCGATAAATTCCGTAAAAACTAGTATTATTTCAATGTGTAGTGTTCGCGTATAATATAAGATGATCATTGAGTCTTCACCTAGACACGGCTCACTGTTAAAGGGTTAATGATTGTCAGGAATTCATAAGATGTCCGTAGCATTTTCCTTATTTACACTACTTACACTTATCTCACATACGCTGCCAGCTGCCACTGCTGCTACATAAAACACACTCCCTTGAAGCAAGAAAGTGATGCGTGTTGTGTAGCTGTAATGTTTGTGTCACTGAACAAATTTTATATTAACATCCCGTATAGAGTTCATTTTTATTTTCACTATTATAAACACAATAAACCTTTGAGGATAATAAAGAGGATATTAATGTACGGTTACTATAGGTATGATTTACAAATATACTATAGAAAGAGCGGAAGCTGTAAGATATTCATTTACCTAATAATAAATTTCTTGGTCAAGGATTAATAACATTAATAAAGACAATTACGTATTAATATAATATAGTAATCTAATATTTTAACTGGCCGCAAAAATTCTGCCTGCATCGTGTATAATATTCATACCAATTTTGTTAAAAGATAAGTATGTCATCTATTTGGATTAAAAAAATATTTTTTTATAAAAAAACGAACATACGGTTCACCTGATGTTAAGTGACTACCGCAGCCCATAACCAACCGCAACACCAGGGAAATTGCAGGTGCGTTGTCGGCCCTTTAGAAAGGAGTAAGTTCTTTTCTTAAAAGGTCCCCAGGTCGTATCGGTCCGAAAAAATCGCCGGCGGTAAATTATTCCACAGAGAGGTCGTACGCGGAGGAAAATTCCTAGTGAAACGTACAGTGGTGGAGCGCCAAGCATCCAGATGGTGTGGATGGTATCAGGAGGTTTGCCGCGTAGTGCGTTCATGAAATTTGGCGGCTGGGATTTATCCGTACAATTCATCAGAGCACTCCCCGTGACAGATGCGATAAAATACGCAAAGAGATGCAACATCTTTTCACAGCGCCAGTGAATCGAGCCGATCTAAAAGCGCTCGGACGTCGACGATTCGAGCCGCTCTGCGCTGGATTCGGTCAAGTGGAAGGAGCTGGTACTGGGGAGCCCCAGCCCAGAGATGAGAACAGTATTCCATATGCGGCCGAACCTGTGCCTTGTAAAGTTGCATGCGGTGTGCCGGCATGAAATACTGCCTCGCTCTGCCGAGTACGATAAGCTTTTTAGAGGCCAATTTGGCCTTCTCTTCCAAGTGACCACGAAACTGCACGTCACTCGATATGTCAACGCCCATGATTCCGATACTGGCTGAGGCAACAAGGGGAGTGCCTTGAAACTGAGGAGATACGACAAAGGAGTTCTTTTTAGCGGTTAACGCGCAAACTTGTGTCTTCTGGGGGTTAAACTGGACTAGATTTAGTCGCCCTCAATCCGAGACTCTGTTCAGCAAAGACTTGACTTCAGACACAAGTTTGTCCCGGCACTCGGAGACGTTTTCCCGAGAAATATTGGCTCGGCCGGTGTAAAAAAAGACCAGTGCTGTCATCTGCATAGCAATGAATGTTACGGGTTTGCAACATATCATTGATATGCAGAAGAAACAGCGTTGGCGATAGCACGCAGCCTTGGGGAACACCAGCATTAATAGGCTTGCAATCGGAGCTTGCACCGTCTACAACGACCTTGATGCTCCGATCTGCAAGAAAGCTGGTGATCCAATCGCACAATTTCTCGGGAAGCCCATAGGAAGGGAGCTTCGAAAGAAGCGCTTTGTGCCAAACCCGATCAAAGGCCTTCGCAATGTCCAAACTAACGACCAAGGACTACCGCCGCCGCCCATCTATGAGTCAGGTAGACCAGAAGATCACCAGCTGGTCGACCACGATGAAAACCGTATTGGCGATCACTAATCAGCTGGTGATTCTCAAAGTATTTCATGAGCTGGCAGTTTACAATGGATTCCATTGTTTTGGAGAACAAGGAGGTGATGGCGATGGGCCTGTAGTTGACGGGTCTGAGCGGTCGCTTTTTTTAGGGATCGGATAGACGAAAGCCGTCTTCCATGACTTTGGAACTACGCCTAGAGAGTAGGGGTACCGGAAAAGACGCGTTTAAGACCGGTGCAAACTCTGGAGCACACGTCTTCAGCACAATTAGGGGGATACCGTCAGGCCCACTCGACTTGTGAATGCCCAGAGAGAGGAGTGCTTTGCGAACCGAGCGCTGTGTAAATCCCCGGAGCACTCCCCCCGTAAATATAAAATTTTGTAGAAATAACGCATACCTATGTAAATATTTCACTTTATACAGGTGGGTGGGTACGTTGCAGATTAAAGTAGGTTTTTATTATAAGAGGGGGCAAACGAGGTTGCGGCTCACCTAGGTTTGTTATATCGAAGACAAAAATATCTGGACAAATTTTGAAGAAGTCGGGATTTTGGAATAAAAAGTTTATTTTTTAATTAAGAGACTGCAAAAACTAATTCAAGTACACTTAATTTTAATGTTGCCACATGTATTTGGCATTAGACTTTAGATAGGGTCTACCAATTTGGATCCTTTCGTAATATTCAGAAAATATTTAAAATTCAAACAATTTACTTCAAAGTTCAGTCTAGTTACTAACTCTTTTATTAAATCAAAGGCCATACGTTAACTACGAAGAGTTATTTGTATATGTTGGAGATTTTGAGTTTTTTCGAGAGTGGGGATCATTTAAATGTCGGGAGAATCCAGACGTATCCCGACCATTTGGCAACCGGCTCACCTGATTTGTGACTACCGCTGCTCATGAACAACTGCAACTGCAAAATAGCCTATAATGTGCGCGGCTAGAGTACATACCCATTTTATTAAAAGGAAAATACAAGATGCTGCCGAATGACATACAAATAATAGTTAAATTTTAATAAAAAAGTAGTTTATATTTGCACACCCACAACGCGGTTGAAGGCAATGTATACTATTACTATTATGTACTTGCTAGATATATTACAACGGGGGATTGGAAAACGATTCCAAATTTTGGTACATACAGTTCTTCGTTTATGTTCTCAAAAGCTTAAACCGGAACCATACTTGAATGTGTTGTATATTGGATTTGAAATACCGGTTACAAAATACCGAAAATTTTCAAAATCTTAGTCTAAGATGAAGATTTCTCTCGCTAGGGAAATCTTCGTGATGTTGTAGTTTAGCTTTAAATTATTTCTTCGATCGTAACAGGACAGAGAAATGTACCTATCTAGATAATGCATTATGTCCTTTTTACCCAAAGTATAATTATTCTTAACGTAACTCAATAAAATCAAGCAAGTTTTATTCCTTCGTTTGAAACAAAAGTGCTTGCTCATTTAAGTATATTTCAGTTTCGGTTCAAGTGTCAGAACCGCTAAATACCCGTAGGTTTGGCGCCTTTTCATTTTCTGTTACAAATGGCGTGTTAGTATTTAAGAAACAATGATGTATGTATGTAAACAATAATGATGTAGTATGGCAATGACGATCTGGTAATAACGCAAGAAATCGTTAGATGCAAGTCACTCAGGACCACCCTTTAAGGCAAGATGACATTCCTTACGCCTATGTTAAGCTGTGGACTGTGGACTTGAGATAGCTAGGATCTTTACAAATAAAAAGTATAACCTAACTACAAACATTTCATCACTCGCATCAATCCAATTAACATAAATGTTGTTTACAAACATACAATAAAAGTTAAACAAGCATTCTCTTTAATTTTGTTTTTAGATTTATAAAACTCCTTTGTAGACTGGAAGTGCTGGCCGCTATGTTTGTACTTTATCACGGCTCATTGCAAGAATTGCGTCGCGAGGTACAGTTGACGCAGTCACATGGACGCGGCGGCATTTCATCTGGAAGGTGCGCCTGCGACGCTCTATAGCACAGCTCCCTGTAGCGAGCACAGCCTGAAAGTTGTTGGTGTACAATCTATTAAATATTGATTGAAATATAGTGTACTTATTCACCGTGTAGTTGCGGTGTAAGTATATTCACAACCCTATAGTACACACTATATGGTCCCGTGCGTGTCGCAAGACAGAAGGAAGCTTAGGATAAGGGTAACAGCATCTTTCTGAAACAATAAAAAACTGCGATTGCCAACCCGCTTGTCAAGCGTGGTATGGCAAAATCCCCCCTATGAGGAATAAGTATATGAAGAGAGGAGAGAATTTTTGGAAAATTTTTTCATAAGGGGGGGTGGGCGCCTCCTACTCGTCATCACATGTTAAATAAACACGAATGTGACGTACAATATCCCCTTTCCCATGCAAATTATTTAGAAAATGCTAAATTACACGCTATTTACATATAAATATGTATTAAAATCAGTCTGTCAACACAGCGAATCGGGTTTGTAGTAGTGATAATACGACGTAATTGCTTGTATGTTTGCTCCCGGCGACGCATATCCTCTTACAAAATAAGGTTGACAGCCATTCTATTGTGTATTATAGTATTCTATGCTCACAGCAATAGACTATATCTACAAGTAACCGAAGCAAATAATAATTGTTGAACAGCCTCGATAAAAAAAATTATGTTAAGGAACAAACAAACGTGATAGACCAACGCTATTAGTACTGTAATAAGTATGTTAATAAGTCGCTAACTAGACTAGTAGGATCACATTCTTACAGAAGATATACTAATGCCTTTCAAAAGAGTTTAAAAACATACTCAATAAACGTTTCATCGTGATTTAATTTTGTGTCTAAGACGTGTGGGTGTGGTAGTTGGCTTAAGAAAATTCCTCTCTCATCTTGTATCCTGCGTGTCGTAAATGGGGACTAAAGAAAATGCCACATAGCTTATATATTACGTCTTTAATAGGAGCCTAAGTTCAGCAATGGGCTGTTTACTAGCTCGTGAAAGTATCAAGATTCAGGTATGATCTACAATCGATCATTATTAACTCATTTTCTTGTCAATGTTATTTAAAATAAGGTGTATAAATTATTAAGCCATGTAAACATAGGTACCTGTTGGCGGAAGAGCCAGCCGAGTATCTGCTGCAAAACCCCGTTGTGCCAGTCGATCCAAGAGCGTCGAGGCTGACCATCACCGTTCGCCTCCTTCTGCAATAATTGTATTACAGGGTTGACCTAAGGTTCGGTTTACATTTTGAGAAGTGACAAGTGCGAGTGGCAAGTGAGAAGTGACAAGTGCGTATTTTATTCCCACTTGTCACTAGCTGTTCACTCGCACTAAGCATTTTTCATTTGTCAGTTGCACTAGCCACTCACACTTGTCACTTCTCAAAATGTAAACCGGGCCTAAGTCATATGGACATTAAAATCTTATTTTCAATAATAAAAACGTTAGCCCCACACTAGAAAAATCTTCTGTATTGCGGAGGCGTCTTACATACATTAATTGCACACGGATAAGCATCCCAACAAGCAGATATTATATGCAGGCCATACAAGCACTTGTTACGTGCAGGATCGGAGCGAGCGCGACTGCGACACTGCCCTGCAGCGCAGTCATCAAATTCAAAATGTAGTTATGAATAGCGTCTAAATTTACACGTGTCCCAAAAACAAGACCTCAAAGAAAATCCGGCAAGAATATCGCCACTTGCATTAAAACCATATGGTATATCACATTATGGTTATTAGATATAGGGGTTTAAGAGGTATGTGACAAATTCCAAACGTTGGAAACCCCACAAACAGCGATATATAGATTCGGAAAGGTCAAACCCAAATTCCATTTGTGATGAGCAGTTAGTACGACAGTATCGCTCTACGCCCACTTAACCGTCAGCCTACTAAAAATGAAGGTGGAAGATAGTTTAGAATTTGAACCGGTTTACGAGCCCTGGCCAATCGTTTAATCGTGGGTGATAGTGCTGACGAAATGCGCCAAAGGATCTTAGATGCTTTGAACAAACTACATGCGGACTGTGTCGAAGACCGACGATGATGCCCCGCCTGTATGAAAAGACGCAACGCCGAGCCCAAATATTGAGACTAAAACTAGCGAGAAAGACTACGTTTGCCGACACAAGTGGTAAAATTAAAAAATTTGTACCACCGACTTCAATATAAATAAAATGAGAACACTATCAATGTATGTCTATTGAGAATATGCATTATTAAGGATTACTCAAATACTACGGGTCTGATCTCGATCAAATTTATAAGGGACCACATGAGAAGCACCAGCTTTCAAATGAAAAATCGAAATAGAATAATCAAAATCGGTTCACTTAGAAAATTTTCTGAGGTAACAAAAACAGTCTAACTGAAACCTCTTTTTTTTGAAGTCGGTTGACAAAATAATATATTACTACTTCATACAATCATTTACTAGCCACAGCAACCCACCTCGATACAAATACCTACATATTGATTTCTTTAAAAAATATTTTTTTAATGAATTATCTCAGTAATTTATACAGTGTTATAACAACAACAGGACTATACTTACGTTTTTCTTGCTATAAAACAGCAAGTAAATACTTAGTGGGTTAGTAAAATTAACTTTTAATAAAAAGTTAAAGCAGACCTTAAAGAACTAAAAGTATTGAAATAATTTCACATTCAGAAGTCGCTGCTAAAGTACCTACAGTTTTTTACAATTTTGAGTGCACTAAGAAATATCACAATATCAATGTCGTTTAAATTAACCCAATGCCCAAGGGATCAGTAAGCTGAAGTAACAATGGCCTCACCATACAACTCGAAGAACCAACCACTGATGGGGAAGAAAGGTTTTCGAGTGGCAACCTCGTACCGGTAAGCGAATTGTTAGGCGGCTCCCCACTGGGTGGAGTGACAATCTGGTAAGATATGGACTCGAAGAATGCAGGTGGCTCAGTACCGGGCTTAGAGGCATTTCTTGAGGGAGGCCTATGACTTGTGAAGGGCTGAATTGGTGATGATGATGATAACTGTCGTCTAAATAGTTACAATAAAACATTAACTACTATTTTGCCACCCTTAGACTGTTTACGAGGTAAAGGGCAGAAGGAGAATGATAAAATCTTATAATAAAATTACCTTCACTCGGAGCAGGTGAGTGACCACCTGATTTGTCATCAGCGCGCGGCGTTGTCGATCCGTCTGATTGATCCTGTTCGAGTATAAATAGTATTACATTTATGACTTATACAATATCACAAGACATTTTAGGAAGCGGAAGCCAATTTTTTTACGTGGTAGAGCCATGCTATAGCTATATTAGTAGTATAGTTGTAGCATGAATGGGTCGGCCCGACCGGGGAAGGACCACGCTCTTTCATAATACAAGCGTTAAATAGCAGCTTAACGCTGCTGCGTTTCGTATTGTGAGTGTAGAGAACTGGAGACCCTTTAGTACTGGAAACGAGGCATTCCATCTTAGGGGTAATAACGCATT
Source organism: Parnassius apollo (assembly GCA_907164705.1). Lineage (NCBI taxonomy): Eukaryota > Metazoa > Arthropoda > Insecta > Lepidoptera > Papilionidae > Parnassius > Parnassius apollo. The sequence goes on along the minus strand of CAJQZP010000301.1, from coordinate 3,591,730 downwards.
TGCATTTTGATTCGTAATCGAGGATAGATGTAGATGTCTATGGACCACAGCAACCACTTACCATCACGTAGACTGTGTGCTCGTTTGTCACCCTAGTCCTATAAAAAAGTACACGATCGCTATAGAACAGCATAACACTGACGCACGTACAAGTACATCGTTCTACCCGTTTGCGTGACTGAGTGAGCGCTAAGGCGCTTACTACAACAATAGATCGATGGTAGAATAGATTAGTCGACGTCAATCGAGCTCTACGATTATTTGAGAACCCGCCCCGGTCCACCGTCCGCTCCCTATTGTTCTCTTCTGAATACATTTTGAAAGATACTGATGATAAGCCCACAACCACGTCGATCGTGATTGAACAACGTTTTATCGACCAGTATCCGTCGATCTGCTAAAGCTACCACACCAATCGATCGACTATCGATCGATTGGTGTGGTAACACCCTAAGCTACTGGCACTAATTATTTAAATATTATTATTCTCTAAGATTTAGAGAGAGCCGTGGTAGCTCAGATGGTTAACGCTCGCTGTAAATATAATAGAACGCCAGTAACCCGGGTTCGATCCCAGCCGGCACGAAATTGTTAATTGCAATTTTAAGTGCTGATTTACCACGTGCTCGGCGGTGAAGAAAAACATCGTGAGGAAAGCTGCATGTCTGAGGAATAAGAAAAAAAATATTTCAAAGACGTGAAGTTCGCCAAGGGGGCTTGCCCTAAAACCTTCTCAAAAATGAGGGGAGGCCTGTGCCCAGCAGTGGGACGTATATAGGCTGTAACCTTACTTTACTTTACTTTATTCTCTAAGATTTATACTATGTATAATAATTAATAATATTATAATTATAGAAAAACAAAGGCAATGTTTGCAATGTTTGACCTTGTTAAATTATAGCCCAGCGTTGGATATGTGGGCTGTAATGTTGACGATAAATCGTCCTGCATGATACCTACCTCATTCATTTATACTCATCACACAAAATCTTGAATAAACTATTGGAATAGGCCGCACATGCACATTTGACGATACCTAGGTGGATTGAAAAGTACTCGGCCTAACACAGATCCATTCAATTCTAAAAATCAAATCTACCCACATTATTTAGTTCAGTTCAGACTAGTTCATTGTGTGAAGTTCGAAACGTGTGCGATAATTAGTTGTGATTTTATAAATTTATTAACAAAGTAATCGGACATAATTTCCGCGAATGGAGCAAATCGAGCAGCGTGCCGTCATTAAGTATCTCCATAAGAAGGGGCTATCATCAAAAGCCATCCATGATGACATGGTCAGTACATTAGGCGATTGTGCTCTGTCATATTCATCCGTCAAAAAATGGGTAGCAGAATTTAAGCGTGGTAGAGAGAGTGTGAAAGATGAACCCCGCTCTGGAAGGCCTTCGACGTCAACTACTGACGAAAATATTAAAAAAGTACTTGATTTAATAATGAGAGACCGCAGATTAAAAATTAGGGAGATAGCCGAGATTATAGGCATCTCTTATGAACGAACTCAAAACATCATTGTCAACGAGTTGGATTTCCACAAGGTGTCTGCGAGGTGGGTTCCGCGACTGCTTTCAGTTGAACAAAAAAGGACGCGATTGACTATTTCACGCGACTGTTTGGAGTTACTTGAAGCCGATGCAGATGATTTTTTGAATCGTTTTGTGACTATGGACGAACATGGGTTCATTACTGTACACCGGAAACAAAACAACAATCAAAACAGTGGAGAAGACCTGGTTCACCACCCCCTAAAAAGGCTAAGTCGATTTTGTCGGCAAATAAGGTGATGGCCTGGTATTCGTGGCCTGGTGGTGGTATTCTGGGACTCGAAAGGTGGGATTGTGATTGATTATCTTAAAAGGGGTCAGACTATAAACTCTGATTACTACTGCACCTTAATACGTCGTTTACGAGAGGAAATAAAAGAAAATCGTCGAGGAATGCTCAGAAGAAAAGTCCTGTTTCATCAAGATAACGCCCGTGTTCACACGTCAGTAATGTCAATGGCTGAAATTCACAACTGTGGCTTTGAACTGTTACAGTATCCGCCGTATTCACCTGATCTGGCACCATCAGACTTCTTTCTGTTCCCTAACCTAAAAAAGCACTTGGGAGGTCAAAGATTTTTGACAAACGACGAGGTCAAAGCAGCTGTAGACGCATATTTTGACTCTAAGGAAGAATCATTTTTTTTCAACGGTCTAAATGCTTGGAAGGGGAGGTGGCAAAAGTGTATTGAACTTGATGGTGATTATGTAGAAAAATAAAAATATAACTGATTTAGTATGTGTTTATTTTCTTGGTTAGGCCGAGTACTTTTCAATCCACCCTCGTAGTTAATAGAAATCTTCGATCAACAATACCAACTAGATGTCGGGTCGGCGCAAGAAATCCATCTCAGTAAATAAGAGCGCACATCAGACGTGAGCTCTTGCACGTGAGAGTGTAGCTCGCAAGGCAATAACGGGAAAAAGAACTTTATTTGTTATAATTTAAGGTTGATTTCACACTAAATGTTATTTAAATTTATGTCTTTCATAGTTTATATTTATGCGGACAGTATTTAGCTATGATTTTGTATGTGACCCGCTATCTAGTTGGTATTATTGATCGAAGATAGAAATAGAGGCATTAAAAGCTTCTATTGTCATTGAAACTGTCATATCTATTTTGAAACGTTTTGTCCTTTTCCCACAATTCAACAAAGAAAATCGCATTCGTCGAGCGAACTATACTTCTAATATAACTGCATGGTTCTACCACATATAAACGATGTGCTTCATTTTTTTCATTTTAAAATTGTCCTCGTAATAATCTGAATGTAAATAAATGTACATTATTTTTTTTTATAAATAGCTTATCGATTAAAACAAATGTTTAAAAATAATCAAATCGCGCTAATTAAAGTAGTAGGAATGTTTAAAGTGGAAATTGGCACTAAAAGGCTGGTAATTGGGTCATCCACCCTACAAAGCGTGAATATAAAATTTAAATCAGATGCGTGTAATCACTCTGGGAGCTTGTAGCAAACTAAACGCGCGGCCAACGTGTGGACGCGGCGACCAAACTCTGCCAACAATCCTTTGATCTTTTGTAAAAAACCGACACCACACGGATCTCGCGCCAACTTGCGGGCCATCGTTCCAATACATACCAATGAAGCCCAAACACCCCGTCTACACGTTCGCCAATGCTATTGGCCACTACATTCGCCACTGTGTTGGCCAACGTGTAGAGGCGCCATAACACAACACAGAAAATTGGTTTGCGGGTATTTAAATATCTTATTTAAATGTCATGTTCTCGAATATTACAAAACTGATATCTAACATACTCTTATTTATTCAGTATCAAGAGCTTGAGTTGTTTTAAGAGCAAACCATGAGCTAAAATTAGTTACGTCGTGTAAGTAAGTTAGGTAAAACAAAATATCAGTTGTAACCATGTTTAATAAGCTTTATCGACGCATTGCTTTTTCATTTAATTGTGAGTGTGCGTCCTACTATTGTAGATATTTATTGCATTATGTCGTAATATGGAGTATAAATAGTGCAAATTCTAGCCAGAAGCATCAAACCGAAACTTTAGACTGGTAATGGCATCACTAAGGCGAGTATGTCAGATTTGCCTTTTCCAATCACCAAAATATTCCAAGTAATGCTTGCCGTTTACACTTAGTCCACCTTGCGCAGGTTGACGCTTTATCTTTTAAGTATATAGAATAAGGGTGACAAACGAGCACACGGTCCACCTGATGGTAAGTGGTTGCTGTGGCCCATAGACATCTACATGTGTCCTCGATTAAAAATCAAAATCCAGGTGGCTCTCCGCTTCTCTACATTCACATTGCGAAACACAGCAGTGTACATAAGTTTGCTACATACGCTGGTATGTGGAAGCGTGGTTCTTTCCGGTTGAATTAACCCATTCGTGCTACAACCATAATATAGGTTCAACATGTTGTATAATATATATATATATATACACACCCACAAACAATGTGACACGTAATTTTTACATACAAAAGATATTTATATACCTGTATTACGTACTCTAACCTTACCTATTATATATCGAAAGGGACCTTACTTTACCTCGGCTTTTAAACAATAATGGAAAAATAATTGATAAAAAGCAGGGACAAAATTTCGTAACGGAATTAAGTGCTCGTATGGATATCTAATGAATAAGGCAATATATTGTTCCTTGAAGTGAACTAAATGACTTGTCACATTCATGCTCATGCAATAAGTAAAGCAGAATGAGTTATTTTAATACAAAGTATATAAATACATTTCCAAGCAACACAGTTTCGCTTTGACTTTACAGATTTTGTATATTTAAATTAAGTATGTGGAAAGTTATCATACGAGGTGGATTGAAAAGTACTCGGCCTAACACAGATCCATTCAATTCTAAAAATCAAATCTACTCACATTATTTAGTTCAGTTCAGACTAGTTCATTGTGTGAAGTTCGAAACGTGTGCGATAATTAGTTGTGATTTTATAAATTTATTAACAAAGTAATCGGACATAATTTCCGCGAATGGAGCAAATCGAGCAGCGTGCCGTCGTTAAGTACCTCCATAAGAAGGGGCTATCATCAAAAGCCATCCATGATGACATGGTCAGTACATTAGGCGATTGTGCTCTGTCATATTCATCCGTCAAAAAATGGATAGCAGAATTTAAGCGTGGTAGAGAGAGTGTGAAAGATGAACCCCGCTCTGGAAGGCCTTCGACGTCAACTACTGATGAAAATATTAAAAAAGTACTTGATTTAATAATGGGAGACCGCAGATTAAAAATTAGAGAGATAGCCGAGATTATAGGCATCTCGTATGAACGAACTCAAAACATCATTGTCAACGAGTTGGGTTTCCACAAGGTGTCTGCTAGGTGGGTTCCGCGACTGCTTTCAGTTGAACAAAAAAGGACGCGATTGACTATTTCACGCGACTGTTTGGAGTTATTTGAAGCCGATGCAGATGATTTTTTGAATCGTTTTGTTACTATGGACGAAACATGGGTTCATTACTCTACACCGGAAACAAAACAACAATCAAAACAGTGGAGAAGACGTGGTTCACCACCCCTAAAAAAGGCTAAGTCGATTTTGTCGGCAAATAAGGTGATGGCTTCAGTATTCTGGGACTCGAAAGGTGTGATTATGATTGATTATCTTGAAAGGGGTCAGACTATAAACTCTGATTACTACTGCACCTTACTACGTCGTTTACGAGAGGAAATAAAAGAAAAACGTCGAGGAATGCTCAGAAGAAAAGTCCTGTTTCATCAAGATAACGCCCGTGTTCACATGTCAGTACAGTCAATTGGCTGAAATTCACAACTGTGGCTTTAAACTGTTACCGCATCCGCCGTATTCACCTGATCTGGCAGCATCAGACTTCTTTCTGTTCCCTAACCTAAAAAAGCCCTTGGGAGGTCAAAGATTTTCGACAAACGACGAGGTCAAAGCAGCTGTAGACGCATATTTTGACTTTAAGGAAGAATCATTTTTTTTCAACGGTCTAAATGCTTGGAAGGGGAGGTGGCAAAAGTATATTGAACTTGATGGTGATTATGTAGAAAAATAAAAATATAACTGATTTAGTATGTGTTTATTTTCTTGGTTAGGCCGAGTACTTTTCAATCCACCCTCGTATTATACATTTTAAACACTTGACACACTTTTTTTTAAACTTAGTGACAAAGGTAAGTGGCTAATGCGGTCCATAGACACTTTCTACTAACATCTAATAAAGATGGGTGCAGATGCGTTGTCACTCCTGAAGACTGAGATGGAATGCCTTACGAGTCATCATCATCATCATTACAGCCCTTCACAAGTCCACTGCTGAACATAGGTCTCCCCCAAGTAATGCCACAAAGCACGGTCCTGAGCCACCTGCATCCATCGACTTCCTGCATGTCTTACCAGGTCGTCACTCCATCTAGTGGGGGATCGCCCTACACTACGCCTACCGGTACGAGGCTGCCACTCGAGAACCTTTCTTCCCCATCGGTTATCGGTTCTTCGAGCTATATGGCCGGCCCATTGCCACTTCAGCTTACTAATCCGTTGGGCTATGTCGGTCACTCTGGTTTCACTGCGGATATCCTCATTTCTGAGTCTATCGCGCAGTGAAACTCCGAGCATAGCCCTCTCCATAGTTCGCTGAGCGACCTTGAGCGTCCTCATACGGCCAGCGGTGAAGGACCACGTCTCAGATCCGTAAGTCATCACTGGCAACACGCACTGGTTGTACACTTTAGTTTTCAGAGATTGAGGTATACCTGATGAGAAGATGTGTCGTAATTTCCCGAACGCTGCTCAGCCGAGTTGAGTCCGTCGATTGACCTCTCGGTCTAAGTCGGACTTACCTATTCCGACTATTTGTCCCAGGTAAACGTTCGTCACACTTCGAGTACGTGCTTACCGACATAGGTGTGACATGGACATTAAACATGATCTTTGTTTTGTCCATGTTCATCTTAAGACCTATCCGTTGGGAGACATCATTGAGGTCATTGAGCATAGTGCTAAGGTCCTCCAGCGATTCTGCCATAAGGACTATATCGTCGGCAAATCGAAGGTGAGTGATGTACTCGCCATTGATGTTAATACCGTATCCTTTCCAGTCCAGTAGCTTGAAAACGTCTTCCAACGCAGCGGTGAAGCGTTTCGGGGATATAACATCACCCTGTCTTACACCTCTCTGCAGTTGGATAGGTTTCGTACTCTGGTTCTGTACTCGGATAGCCATCGTAGCCCTACTGTACAAACACTTCAGCACTTCAATATACCGACAGCAACTAGGCACCGCTGAAGAGACTGTAGCACCGCCCAAATTTCGACGGAATCAAAGGCTTTCTCATAGTCCACATACGCCAGGCAAAGTGGCAGATTGTACTCTTCGGACTTCTGTACAATTTGCCGAAGGGTATGTATGTGGTCTATGGTACTGAAGCCTTTTCGGAAACCGGCTTGTTCGGGAGGCTGGAAGTCGTCGAGTCTGCGTGCGAGACGATTCGTAATGACTCTCGAAAACAGCACGTAGACGCGGCTCAGAAGGGAAATCGGTCTGTAGTTCTTCAAGAGAGCGTTGTCGCCTTTCTTAAAGAACAAGATCACCGCGCTTCTGCTCCACGCCTCCGGAGTAATGCCACCATGGAGGACGGAATTGAAGAGCTTCTGAAGGACTTCAAGTATCGGTGTTCCACCCGCTTTCAGAAGCTCCGCTGTAATTCCATCCTCGCCCGGGGCCTTGCCGTTTTTAAGGTGGTGGAGAGCCATTCTAATCTCGCTCAGACTGTCGTCCGGGATATCATCGGAATAGTGTCGGATAAGACTTGCTCTTGGATCGTTACTCACACTTGCGTGTGGCTCCAACGATGATGTGTACAGCTGCCCATAGAACCTCTCAATCTCACTCAGAATCTCAGGTGTCCCGGAAACGATGTTGCCACACTCAGTCTTCAGTCTTGATAGTTGGCTCCTTCTGGCAGACAGATCTCTGGCAAAGACTTTGGAGCCCTGGTTCCGCTCGATCGCTTCTTTAATACGAGCAGTATTAAAGTTGCGTAAGTCTCGCCGCATGCATTTGGAGATCTGTCTGTTCAGCTGCCTGTATGCTGTCTAATCTGTTGACGATTGCAGCCTCATCTCCCGTCTAACAGCCATGAGATTAAGAGTGTGATCGGAGAGTTTTTGTGTTCTTCTGCGGCGGGTCTTGCAGAACTTAGCTCCGACCGCATGGACAGTTTCCACGAGCTTGTCATTCATATCGTCCACTGCATTGCAATCCTCTAGGCACTGAAAGCGGTTTTGTAACTCGAGCTGAAAGGTTTCGGGATTCTGGATCAGAGCACGAGGGGGACGGAGCGTTGACTTCATTAGACGAGACCTCTCCAACTTAACGTTTAGGTTCAGTGTGCCTCTAACCATTCGGTGATCGCTGCCAGTTTTCACCCTTGCGATCACTGAGACATCACTGAGCAGTTGGCGTCTGGTCGTCATAATGAAGTCAATCTCATTTTTTGTCGAACCGTCGGGGCTCGACCAGGTCCACTTCCTGTGGGGCCGCTTCTGGAAGAAAGAGTTCATCATAAAGAGTCCCTCTTTCTCCATAAAGTCGGCCAGCTGCTGGCCCCTTCACATTTCCCCACCTTCAGCTCACCGCTTTCTCTTGTGCCCAGTTTTGCGTTGAAGTCTCCCATCAACACCGTGTAGTGGGTTTTGGAGGAATGCATGGCTCTGGAAATATCCTCATACATTTCCTCCACCTCCTCATCGGGATGTGCCGAGGTTGGTGCGTAAACCTGTATGACCTTCAGCGAATACCGTTTGGTGATTCTGAGTATCAGGTACGCGACGCTCGTCGACACACTCCCAATCTTTACAACGTTGTTGACGAGAGACTTGTGGACGATAAATCTGACACCTCCTTGGGACAGATGGTCGCTCTCCCGGTGGTAGAACAAGTTGCCGGACTCGAGGATTGCCGTATCCTCCCCCTCTCTTCGGACCTTGGATAATCCAAAAATATGCCAGCGCAACTTGTCTACCTCTTCTTCCAGCTCCAGTATCTTCTCGTCAGTCCTCAGGGTGCGTGCGTTATATGTTGCCAGGTCGAGTCGTCGTAGGTGGCAACCGAACCTCCACCGGAGATTCTTAGCACCCCCTGCCCCGCCGTTACCATGGTCGCCACCGTATCCAGGAATAGCGGGGCCGCCGGGGACTGGGGGCCGTTTTTTTGCGTCATTATTCATGGGGGGATATTACCTTACGAGTACAAACTGTAATTATGATGGCTCACTATATACCCTTCAGAACAGAATACAGCAGCACAAGCAGACCAGAAGCTGCTATTTGGCAGCAGGTATGCTGGTACCTATCCAAGTGAACTTCTAGGCAATCACTGCCAACACTAGGCCCACCGCCACTACAAAAGGAAACACGCCATAGCCAAGAATACTACGAGCATAGAATTAATATTTCTATAACTACGTGTTATCTGCTTTTGAACGAGACATCATAAGAGGAAATAATGTTCCCATCTTTGATTCAATTAACTTCAGTAAAATAACCCGCGAGTGCATTTATTCTCTTTCATCATCATCATGAATATCATCATTATCATTACAGGCATTTATTAGTAAACTGCTCAACGAAGGTCTCCCCCAAGGTATGCCACACAGCACGGCCACCTGCATCCATCGACTTCATGTATCTCCTGCCAATCCGTAACTCCATCTAGTTGGTGGGGCCGTCCTATACATCTCGGTGTGAAGCTGCCTCTCGAGCAAATCTGTGGCGATGAAGGTGGTAGTAGAATAACTTTTACGTGGTCGAGGTATACCGCAGCTATATTATGGTTGTAGCACGGATGGGTCGGCTCGACAGGGTGCTCGTTTGTCAGCCTTACCCCGCAGTAAAGTTATTAAAGAGGCCGAAAAGAAGGTGGTAGTAGTACAATTATTTATCCTGTGGTAGTGGATGCTGAGTATTATAATTAAAACAATATCTCACCGGGATGGACGTCAAGCTTTAACTGATATGGCCGACTAACATCTGGACGCGACTTGTCAAGTGCAGGCGAGCGCCTTTGATTTGTGTAGAACTGACACTGTTCCGAAGAGGACGAGTCTTAGCGTGCGATCCCCAGTGGCGGCAAGGCACGTTGGCGCTCGCCTGCACTCGGCCAGCTAGGCGAGCGTCGACGAGCAATGGCGAGGCTGGACAAATAGGTTGTCTGTACGTTGTTGCTCGCCTTCGCTCGGCCAACATGTATAGCCAACTTTACACATGTAGCGGCCTGTGTAGGCCAGAGTCAGATAAAGTTTTAACAGCCAAAAATCCAAAATAACTAAAGGTGTGTCTTTCTTGGAATAGTGGTGTTGGGAGTAGTGGTGCCGGGAGTAGTGGTGTTGGGAGTAGTGGTGTTGGGATTAGTGGTGACGGGATTGGTGCACGCAATTGAGGGAGGGCGGGAGGTGATCTTCAATCCAGGTAAGACACATCATTGTATTTAGTTAGCGAATGGTTGCAAATTAATTAATATATTTATTATGTGTATAAATAGATTGAACAGCGACGGTGAAGTTACGCAAATGGTTTCAGGTTTTACTTGAATAGAAGACTATCAATCGACAGCAATCTCATATTACACCATAACGTAATAAGAAATTGCGTCGTTTATATATTTGAGATAAAAAAGTAAGCAAAAAATATAAGAACTTTGACTTTTTAAGAATGTTTGCGTAAGGTATTAAATGTCTACTTTTTTCCTGTTTTCGACGGATAAAATCGATCCTCTAAAAAGTCACGCTAACTGACGTGAAGTTGAAATCCAAAACCGAGTAAAAGCCGTGAGAAAAAACAACAAAATTGAGCGTTGTTCGTCAATGTAGTATAATATTCTTATGTAAGTACATACTATTTATTTATTTATAAACTGTATAGACACGTAGTATGTAGGCGGACTTAATGCCACAGGCATTCTCAAACAGACTTGGGATGACGCAGAGATAGAATGAAATAGGTGTAAGAAAACAGTACCAGATAAGAGAATACAAAATTAAAATATATATAAATTTTGTCAGTAAATATTATTAATTATAAATAATATTATTTGTCGATATATTACATAAGATATACATATTTATGGAATGTATTTATTATGTACCTACTTGTAAAAGTGTACATATTATATAAGTACATACAGTTCTACTAATTTATTGTAATTATGAATTAGATATTATATAATAAAATACAGACGTAATAAGAATAAAAAATTTATGTTAAATGCTACTAAGATGATTCTGTCAATTTTTTACAGACTTCGAAAAGGACCTCCTCCTATTCAATTCGACTGTATGTTTTTTTAAGCCTGTTACCTTATTACTCTTCTCTGGGTGAACCAATTTTTATCTGAAAGCTGGTAGTTCTCGTGTGGTCCCATACAAATTTAATCAAGATCTAGTAGTTTTTGAGTTATCTTCAATACCGCGTATTTAATTGACTTTGAATGCATTGATTCGGTCGTATTGAAGTCGGTTGCACATTTTTTTTAAAATTTTAATAACTGTTTGAGTAGTTATTCTCAAACTCTTATTTTAGACGTGTAAAGATTGCTAGCTGTCATCATTTTGAGAGGAAGTGCGTTTCCTAGGAGTATAAAATGAATAGGGCAAGAAAAATGAACGAGCCACGAATTATGGGAGGGACATAGTAGTAGAAGGTTGTTTGTTGAGCGAAGTTTACTCTGATCACTAGAGCAAAGAGACCGAAAGTGAATAGGTCAGTAGGAAGGGGAAGTTGGAGACATCAGGATAGAATGAAGGGCGGTGAGTTAGTGCACGAAAACTACGGCGCTGACGAGTAAGTGACCATTTTAATAGAGAACGTTACGAAGACACATAGTCATGCTTTGGAAGATTGAAAATGAATCAAATTGAGATGGAGATCCACGTTCAGGGAAATATTAACTTTGCACAAGCATGGTCTTGATTTCAGATAGGCGAAACTTTTAGGCGATGGAGAGAACGCAGGGTACCTACCACAGAAATCTAAATAAGTACCTTATTATTTAGATTTCTGCCGAGTAACTTATCCAATCTGTACTACCGATGACAATCTAACAGTCGTTGCTTGAGTTTTCCAAATCATAGTGGAATCAATGTATAAACCTAGATCCTACACAATAAAATACTATTGGATCACGGTATTGTATTGTATTGTATAAACGATAGGATGTAGAGCTACTGTATCCAATCTCTGGATTAATGAAAAAAATATTATGGCCTGACACTTCCAAATTCTAAATATTTATTTAATAATGTTTGTTGAAATTTGAAAGTAAGAGCTTTCAAACGACTTACATAACATTGTTATTTGGTAAAGCAGATGCTAAAAATGAATAAAGATAGTTTTATTTTTAAGCCCTGCTGAGGGCTTTACAAGTGCAAGTTGAAATTAAGCGCAATTAAATCAGTATTTTTAAATTAAACTAGATTTGTAAATGCAGATAACAAGTGATAAAATTACAAATTTTGTACAATTGACTTCAATATAAATTAAACGAGAACATCATCAATATAATCAAAGTCTATTAAATACGCATTATTAAGGATAACTTAAAAGCTACTGGTCAGATCTTGATCATATCGGAACACATGAGAAGCATCAGCTTTCAAATAAAAAAATTAGGTAACATACATAAAAAATACAATCAACAACCTCCTCCCTTTTTAGAAGTTAGTTGAAAAGAAAAATCAAGTACATAAGAAACTTACGATTGAATATAAAAGTATTGACCCAAATTAGTTTCTCTGTATGATATTATAGTTGAATTGGTTGACAACAGTCGTACTAATTCAACGGTTGAACTAATCAGAGAAACTAATAGAGACTAACCATGATGATGATGAACAAATTATAATCTGGCGCCTACGCCCCAACTGTACTCAAAACGAATGAATGAATGAATATACTTTATTGCACACCACAAACAAATTTACAAAGAACATAACAGAGAGCAGATTACATGTACAATTTGGCGGCCTTATCGCTACATAGCGATCTCTTCCAGGCAACCAAAGGTGTAAAGGAATAAAACAGTGAGTACTAGGTAGGTGGTGCAATATAAATATACCTAATATAATATCAATACATGCAATAAAATAACATATAAATAAATAACTAATACATTAAAAAATATGATACACATATACATAGGTATATACATAAACATACACACACACATATATACATATATATATACATATACACACATATATATATACCACTAACAATAACATAAACAAATAAATACAAAACTACATAATCACATAATTTATCCTAATGATTTTCGAACGATTGAGACAAGTAATGCTCTTTAAGAAGTCGCTTAAAGACTACAATAGTCTGAGCTTCGCGTAAATACAAAGGTAGGGCATTCCAGAGCTTAATGGACTGTACAGTAAAAGATTTATTAAAGAAAGATGTATTGTGAGTTGGTACCCTTAAAATGAGTTTTCTTGAAGAGCGTAAAGGTTCCCCTGGAAGCCCAACAAAACTAAATTTCTCCTTAAGATAAGGAGGAGTAGAAGGGTGAAATAAGACACAGTACAGAATAGAAAGAATATGCATGTTCCGGCGAAATTGGATAGGTAACCACTTGAGACGTGAGCGAAATTGGGAAATGTGGTCAAATTTGCGCAATCCAAATATGAACCGAATACTAGTATTTTGAAGTCTCTCAAGCTTAGTTAGCTGGTCTTTAGTTATGTCTACATAGCTTGCGTCGGCATAGTCGAGAATCGGAAGGAGAAGAGACTGTGCGAGCATAATTTTTGTAGGAATGGGAAGAAATGATCGAAGGCGACGCAGTGAACTAAGAGCGACAAAGGTTTTCTTACTTACCTCATTCAGTTGGCGTTTCCAATTTAAGGAACTATCAAGGTAAACACCAAGATTTTTGACATTGTCAAAGTAAGGGATCACAACCCCATCGAATACAACAGGTGGTATGGAAAACCAGTCAATTCTTGAGATAAAGCTCTGACTACCAAAAATGATAGCCTGTGACTTTTTAGGATTGACATTTAGGCCATATGATTGACTCCACTCATGAATCATATTTAAGTCATTGTTTAATGTAGCGATTGCATTTGGCAAATTCTCAAGAGTTGACTGGGTGTAAATCTGGACATCATCCGCATACATGTGGTAGAGAGAAGAAATTTTATGAGTAATTGAATTAATGAAAATGGAAAAGAGTAAAGGTGACAACACGCCACCCTGCGGCACGCCTGCAGTAATATCACACCAAGATGAGTGAGTTTGATCAACATGAATACACTGCCGACGGCCACAGAGGTAACTTTGAAACCAGTCAATTACTGATGGAGATATGTTAAGGGAATACAACTGACTCAACAGTATATCGAAATCAACAGTATTGAACGCATTGCTGAAATCTAGCAAGGTCATGACTGTGAGTTGTTTATTATCCATACCCCACCGTATGTCATTAGTAACTTTAATTAAGGCAGTAGCCGTACTATGACCGTTTACGTCCGTGTACCTCAAAACGTTTGCTAGCAAGTAAAATTACATATCTATAATACATGGAATGCACTAAAAGTATCGGGAATGGAATATTTCCACTGCTCCTGTCATATTAAAATCTTTTTAATTGAAACCTCCTTGGTTTTAAAAAATCGAATACCATTTATTTATTTAAAAAAAGATTCTCGGTCTTGTCACAAGGTTTTGTCAAACTTGTTTAGTCGTTGAGAAAATGGAATTGACTCGAGAAAATTCAAGAGCGATGATTTATTATGACTTTCGAAGTGGTTTAACACAAAAACAGTGTGTTGACCGGATGATTTCTGCATTTGGTGATGAAGCCCCATCCAAAACCACAATTTATCGCTGGTTTGCTGAATTTCAACGTGGACGTGTCAAGCTCAGTGATGATCCCCGTCAAGGTCGTCCAAAAACTGCAGTCACCCAAGAAAACGTTGATGCTGTGCGTAAGCTGATTGAGGAAGATCGACATGTGACATACCGCGAAATTCAGGCAACTTAGACATTGGCATGAGTCAAAGACAAATAATCTTGCATGAACAATTACCATGGCTGAGATTTGTCTCCAATGCGCATCACATAGGAAGGAATAAAAAATTCCATACCCTGAAGTACCACATCAGCGACAGAATCCGCAACAACGTTGGGATCGTCTGGCGAGAAGCAAACCCGCCCCCAAGGGTAGGATGCAAAGAAAGACCGCATCCCATCCCAATCGGCTGACCTATAGTGCCAAACACGGCGGCAGCCTGCAGAATGTAACTGCGATTTCAGCGTGTGTGGCACCACACTCCGGACAAGACAATGGTCCGAGGAGCCTAAAGGGGCTTCGACGGAAATCTGATATCCGTCCGGGTGAGAGGTCAGCAGAAGGTCCAACAGGGAAGGTGCATGATCCTCCATATCTGGAATCCGCGTAGGCGAAGTAACCAGTTGTGTCAGACCATATGCCAAGGCAAAATCATGAACAGATCTCCCCGCATGATCGGTTAAACGTGAACCAAGCCATTCGGCTTGATGGGCGTTAAAGTCGCCGAGGATCACGATCTCTGCGGAGGGGATCTGCTGTAGCAACGAATCTGTAGCCATTTGGACGTGGTCGAAGATTCGGTCTGTAAAATATTTTTTAAATTTTACAAAGTTATTTTATTTAATTTTGAAATTGTAATACGGCGGTTACGTGTATGATCGGAAATTGATGTTGGCGACAGGATATTAACACAATTTCACCGCTTCACTTATGTTCTATTGCATAATACTAACTTATCCGTTAGGGGTATAATCAGGGTTGCCAGCTCTCGTTTTATGTATAAGAGGATTTGGTTAAATAAAGGACATTGGATAAAAATAGAGGATTTTTATACGTGGTCGAGCCATGCTGCAGCTCTATTATGGTTGTAGCACAAATGGGTCGGCTCGACCGGGGAATACCCACCCTCTCACAGAATACCAGCGTAAAATAGCAGCTTAATATTGCTGTTTTTCGTATGGTGAGTGTAGAGTACCGGAGACCCTTTTTACTGAAAACGAAGCATTCCATCTTAGTCCTCGAGAGTGACAACGCATCTGTTTTTTGATTCTTAATCGAGGATAAATGTAGATATCTATGGGGCACGGCATCCACTTACCATCAGGTGGACTGTGTGCTAGTTTGTCACCCTTATTCTATAAAACATATAGGATATCAATAAAATGCTGTTATGGTGTCAGTGGCGACAGTCAGCTCGTCGTGATTTTTAAACTCTTTGACCTCAACTAGGAGAGTTAAGAACTTCTCCTGTATTGATTTCAAATTAGGGAACAAGATCAATTTTTGATTTGTTTAAAACAAAGGACGTCGGGCAACCCTAAGTATAATACATCCAACAATACGGGGTTATTACGTATAGCAGTCGGTTGATTTGTTCATTGTTCAGCCTGTCATAATCCACTGCTAAACAAATTCCTCTCCATTGCTTACTTCATAAGAAGGATATGCACTTATCAGGCGGGTTGGCTAAAGCAGTTTTTAAGTCGTTATTGGGAATAAGACACTGCTGGAACAAAACAAGGGTGATGGACTTCCAATTTGTTTCCTTTTGTTTTTTTTCTCGATAACCACGGGACATCGGTTACCGTTATAGCCCATTAAAAGTCCACAACTTAACAAAGGCTTCTTCCATGGATTGTCACATAATGGGGGTATTTGCTAAAGTCGCCGCGCTTGGCTACCGTCGTCCACAACCGTCGGTAACACAACAATTCCGAAATCATGTAAGTATTTTTGTTCATTGTGTACTAGAAGGTAAAGTTGCTTTCTTTCCTCGGAGTCGGTCTAGTTAGGAATCCCTCTTTTAGCTATCCCAGCCGCCAAATGGCAGTGCTTGCATTGCTGGGAGTTGAGTATAATTACAAACTGTGACCGTCATAAACCGTCCCATCATAGTTCTCTAGGCATTCCATCTTAGTTCTCAGTGGTGACAACGCATCTGCGTTTTGATTCTTGATCGAAGATAAATGTAGATGTCTATGGGCCTTAGAAACCACGTATAATTACGTGGACTCTGTACTCGTTTGTCACCCATGGTCTATAAAAAAAAAACTAAATTCGACCCGAACAAACATTCGCAAAAGCACGTTACTAAATACGTGGTAATAACATACAGGCGCGCACATATCCACAAGTGGACCATAAGTCATAGGTATGTACTAGAATGTCGTATTGCCATCAAATTATAATGTTGTGTTTTTTTTTCCGTCTAATAAATACATGGATCACGTAATACTGAGCAAACATGCTGAAGCTTCTAACGCAAGTTCTGTTTAGTTAGTTATCTGTTAACAGGAAGCGGGAAATTGTTGTCGGTGAGAGGATATTGGCCCGCCGATCTACAACACAGTATCTGACTACTTCCGTTTGCTTTTCAACCTAAAACTAATAACTTGTTCCTCCGTTTGTTTTAGTTATATGTTCCTAATATTTTCCTAATTAATAAAACATAGCTCAGGGTAATATATGGCTTGTTTCAAAGTAAACATTTAAATGTATGGGTTGTTTTTTTTTTAGATTAAGGGTAACAAACAAGCACCCAGTACACCTGATGGTAAGTGAATGCTGTGGCAGACATCTACATCAGTCGTTGATGAAGAATCAAAATCCAGTAAAGAAACGTCCCCGGTGCTCTACACTCACCATACAACACATAACAGCATTAAGCTGCTAGTTAGTGCTTGGTAATTTTCCCAATAGGTACGCGAGCAACCCGGATTCGATCCTGGTACCAATGAAATTGTTAATTGAAATTTTAAGTGCTTGACTTACCACATGGTTCCTCCACGTGGTGCTTCCAACATCGTAAGGAAACCTGCATGACTGAGAAAAAAAACAAAACATTTGGAAGACGTGTGAAGTCTGCCAAAGCGATTTGTGGATTAAGATGGAATAGTAGTAAAGGGGTCTCCTCTTCTGATTACTTACAATACATAACATAGAGCCGTGCTGCAGCTATTTTAAGGTTGTAGCACGAATGGGTCGGCTCGACCGGGGAAGGACCACGCTCTCACAGAATACCAGCGTAAAATAGCAGCTTAACGTTGCTTAGTTTCGTATGGTGAGTGTAGAGAACCGGAGTTCCTTATTACTGGAAACGAGGCATTCCATCTTAGGCCTCACGGGTGACAACGCATCTGCATTTTGATTCGTAATCGAGGATGAATGTGGATGTCTATGGGCCTCAGCAACCATTTACCAACACTCCTTCTACTTTCCGAAATGTATCTTTGGAGTACACTGACTGCCTTCAGTTGTTAGGGGTTGAATTTTCTCCGAACCTCAACTTTGGGCGGTTAATTGAGTCCAGAGCCAAAGCAGCGGCAAGGAAACTTCCTGTCCTTGCAAGGGTGCGGCGGTAATTCACGCCAGTCAGCTTATTATCTTATATAAAGCACAAGTCCGGTTGTGCTTGAAGTACTGCTGTCACATACGGGCTGGTGCTGCAAAATACCATCTGGCGGCGTTGGACTCAGTGGGGGGCGTGCTAAGAGGCTCATTGGTGAACTTGATTTGGTTGAAACCAACCTTGTCAGCCTCGAACACAGGCGCACAGTAACCAGCCTCTCGGTAATCTATAGGATGCACTTCGGTGAGTGTGCGCAGGAATTGCACGCTTTAATTCCTCCCTCTCCTTTCCACCGTCGAAGGACCAGGCGGTCGGCGGGTCTTCGCACCTTTGTTGTCAATATTCCACGCATTATAACTAAACGGTTTGCTTCGATTTTTTTAATGTGTATAGTAAAGGAGTGGAATAATTTGCCGGCGTCTATCTTTCCGTCCGAATACAATCTGGGCGTCTTCAAGGCAAGAGAGAATGGCTTTTGTTTCGCTAAGACAGTGCGATTTACAATCTAAGGCTACATCACCACTTACCATCAAGTGGGATTGTGGTCAAACACTGGCTTTATAATAAGTCAAAAAAAGGTGGACTCACAGTCCTCGTGTGTCATTCACCCTTTATCCTATAAATAAATAATTAAAGTTCAGCAACTGCTTAGCCACTTGAGCTACCAGGATTGTAGTTAGTTAAGATGGTCTGAATTGAACAGTACCTGATGGTAATCCACGTTTGCCGTAGCTGTAAGCAAGTCCAGAATGGCAGAGAAGGAACCTCTAGCTGCTCGGCGGAAGCCTTCCGGAGGCGACTCGGTCGCGCCGCCTGCGACACTCACTGCTGATTGGGACCACTGAAAAAAATATGTTCTATGTTTGCAGTATTGTATTTAGTTAAAGAGAAATATTATATCTGTATAATATATTATTATACTAGGTGACCACACAATCGTTGTTCTGTCTTTTTCGACGACACTTTGTCATGTCCTATTAAAAACCCTTAAATTAGCAAAAAATTATTGTGGGTCACTCATGGGCAAAAAAAAATTATCCTATGTTTCAAGTTAGACCAAACTACACACGGTGTGCAAATTTGATTAAAATCGGTTGAGTAGTTTAGGAGTCCATCGCGGACAAACAACGTGACACGTAATTTATATATATATTAAGATAAATATAAGAGAAATATTATTATATAAAAAATAACATATAATAAATCGCTATTAAAGCAGGAGGAATATCTCAAACCGAGAGTATTTTTCAATCTCGTATGTTGATTACTCCAATGTGAAGTTGGTTAACCAAAAATTTGACTTAAAATTGTTAAGTAAGTTCACAAATAGGCAGGTTTCCTCACAATGTTTTCCTTCACCGCGCCCGTGGTAAATCAACAGTTGTTTTAAGTACTTTAATTATCTTTTCCTAAGAGTAAATAAAATTTATAAATAGCATGCTACATATTTATTAATCTTTGGTTATGGAGGGGAAATTTTCTTAAGCATAACGGCGTTTTTGTTTCCACACAGGCTAGGTGTTCACTATTATTTAATCTGTGATACAGGAGAAGCCATGAGCAGAAGCTAGCAAACAATAAATTAATATTAAGAGCAATAATACAGAAATCGGCACAGTGGAATGTATTACTCAATTCGCTGAGTTCAATCATAAAATATGGATCGCTTCACTGCTGAATTTTCCATTACGTGGGTTAAGTAATAAGGTTACAGTAATTTGGTGCGGTGGTAGCGCTAATGCCAAATTATATTATTTTCGAAGCGTTATATATTTCTAACAAATGCAATGTTGGTCGTATTTGATTTTTGCTTGTCTGGCTTTCCGCCAGCGCTGCTGTGTTCTTATGACGCATGAAACCATCTTTTGAATAAGAAGCATCCTACCTTCATAGTTAGGGGTGAGAACGCAGTTTTTTTATTCTTATTCGAGGATAGATGTAGTGGTGTATGGACCACAGCCGTCACATAGGGTAGAGCAATTTTGCAGCTATATTATAGTTGTATTACGTGTCGGGTGTTTCGTATGATGAGTGTAAAGAGGCTTTTTACTACAAACGAGGCATTCAATCTTAACCCTTCGGATGGGTTTTAGGAATCAGGTAGACTGTGCTCGTTTATCACCCTTATTCTATAAAGAAAAGAGTAAATTGGTGAGCTATTTACTATGCATCTCGATAATACTTCATCTCTGTTCTGACTTTCTCTTATTAGACAAGCTATCTATTGACAGGCTTTCCTTAGCTAGTGCTTGTTATAAATTACTTTAAAAAAAAAGAATATTTTCAGTATTTTTGTAGAATAAATGTAATAAACGAGCACACAGTCTACCTGATGGTAAGTGGATGCTGTGGCCCATTTACTTCAACATTTATCCTCAATTAAGAATCAAAATGCGTTGTGATGCGTTGTCACCCCTGAGGTCTAAAATGGAATGCTCCTTATCCATTTAAAGGAGTTATCTGTTTTAACAACTTATCTTACTTCAAAGTTATAGAGTATACCAATCAACGGCTTGACTTGTTAACTGAAACTTAGTAATTTGTCAAAACTTGGAGCAAACTTGATATAGGAATTTAATTTAATAATACCTAAGCTGCATATTGTGAGATCTTAAGTTGTAATTAAGAGTTTTTGTTGATGTGTTACCTATTCGTACGTTTGTTAAGTTGTATTTGGTTATAGCAGCATAGAATAAAATAGAATAATTGAATTTGATTTTTTTATTTAACGTAGATCGTAAATTGTACTGTGATTTCTTACTTTTTAATAAAATAACTTATATTAATCTGAGGCTCCGTAATTCTACCAGGACTTCATAAACAACCAAGGAGTAAATTATTAATTCACAACAATCTAAATGAAGTTTTGTGACACTTATAGATACGATAGAAAAAACCGTTCAAAGTATCAAAAAAAGTTTGGAGTCTAAACGCTCTCCTATTATGGCCGTGAAGCTGCATGGGTTGTGCAGCAACAGATGTGATTGTGGTTACAATACCAACAAGTTATGTTGTACCGAGATATTGTAATAGTTATCCACGAATTTTTCTGCCACCAGAGCGGCTCCTCTTAGAAATGGGGTGAAATATTTCACAGATTTTATGTCGTGAAAGTTAATTTGAACAAAAATTTAAGGGATCTCCAACAGTTGTACATATTAAATTACTTCTAATACGTGCTTTACATTTATAAATTACTATGTACTACCAATTATAGGAGAACACATCATTCTAAAGCAATAGTAGTGTTTATAATTTGCCTATTTTATGGTAGTTGGACCAAAAATAAGTTTTACGAATGTAATGGTTAATGATTCTTTATGTAATATTATCATCATCATTATCATTACAGCCCTTTACAAGTTCACTGCTAGACACAGGCCTCCCCCAAGAAATGCACAGTCCTTAGTCACCTACATCCATCGACTTCCTGGTTGTCACTCCATCTAGCTGTCCTACACTTCGCGTACCGGTACAAGGTTCCATTCCAAAAACTTTCTTCACTACCGGTTGTAGGTTCTTCGAGCTATTTGACCGGCCCATTTTCTATGTCAGTTAATCTGGCTCTATTGTATCCTCATTTTTATTTCTATCACGCAGATAAACTCCGAGCATAGCCCTATACATGATTGCTGAGCGACCTTGAGCTTCCTCATATATCATATGGCCAGTAGTGAAGGACCATGTCTCAGATTCTTAATGAACTGAATGATTTTTTATTCAATATAGATTATTGTATAATATTTATTGAAGTCTATTTTTATTTACCACTGGTTCGCAAAAAATCTCTGTCCTGAGAAGAACCAGCAAGAAACCCAGTGGGACTTTTTTTTAAAACATATTTCAATTTACAATAAATTTATTTTGTACAATTTTTGTATGAATTTTTATAGAACCAGCATGGATGCGATCACCTCATTCCCAGGGATTATTTTCATTTATGTATTCATTTACATTATAATAACCCTTTTTGTACAATTTTCCTCTAATAAAACATTTAAGCTTGTTTAATGACAAATTTCGTACATTTTCTGTTTTTTTTTGTTTTTTTTTTGTTTTGTAAAAGCGAATACATTACCCCATAAATGAATCACTACTTCTGTGGAGTCTAGTAATTGGTATTACAAGCTTATGTTTGTTCCTAGTGTTTAAACTATGAACATCTTTGTATTTATGAAAGCTATTTATGTTTTTATGTACATACATTACATTTTCATAAATATATTGTGATGCCAAAGTTAATATGTTTATTTCTTTAAAATTTTCTCTAAGATACTCTTTACAATTTAAGTTATAAATCGCCCGTACGGCTCTCTTATGCAAAACAAATATGACTTCAATGTCAGTCGCATCACCCCACAGTAACATTCCACAAGACATTACGCTATGAAAGTAACTAAAATAAACTAATCTAGCTGTCTCAACATTGGTGAGACCTCTAATCTTTCTTACAGCATATGTTGCAGAACTAAGTCTGCCTGCTAATTTAGATATACGATATAGGTATGGGGGCCCTGTTGAAGCTTCGCGAAAATCAAAAGTAATATCAAGAACAACAGTGGTATCCACAAGATAACTCTTCCCCATTTAAGAGCACACAGATTGGTGAGTAAAGAGCTATATACTCTGCATCTCAATCGTACTTCATCTCTGTTTCGACTTTGTCTAATAGATAGGCTTTCCTAAGCTAAAGTACTTGTTAAAAATTACTCACGAAATTATTTAAAAAAATATTTTCAATATTTTTAATAGAATATATGTAATAGACGAGAACAGATGGTAAGTGATGGTAAGTGGATGCTGTGGTTCAAAGGAATCCACATTTATCCTCAATTAAGAATCAAAATGCAGATGCGTGTCACCCCTGAGAACTATGATGTGGAATGCTTCTTATCCAGTTAAAGGGGTCTCCGGTTCTCTACACTCACATTACGAAACATAGCAGCACTAAGCTGCTATTTTAGGCGGGTATTCCGTAAGAGTACGAATGGATCGGCGCGACCGGTGAAGGATCTACCCTGATCAAGCTGATCCACTCGTTTTAAAACTATGGATATCGCTGCAGCGTAGCTCTACCATGTATGTAACTTATAAATCATGGAAGGCATTAAGCCGTTAGAAGAAAAAAAAAAGCTTAAATATTTGAAAAGTCAATATATTTTCCATTAAAAAAATAAAATCTAAATTTTTATACGTGGTTCATATATAAAACTATTCCATCGCACTCATATCACTCGACCGTTACTTACCAAAGGCTTGATGTCTAATTAATTCGGATTCAAATTACGAAAAAAAACTCTAAAATTATTTTCAGGCTATTTTAAATTCGTTATATTTTACCTCGAAAATGCGTGAATACTTCATCATAAAATAAATATTAATAGAGTATCATGATTAAGTTATCTGTTTTAACAACTTATCTTATTTCAAAGTTATAGAGTATACCAATCAACGGCTTGACTTGTTAACTGAGACTAGTAATTTGTCAAAACTTGGAGCAAACTTGAGACAGGAATTTAATTTAATAAGACCTAAGTTGCATACTGTGAGATCTTAAGTTGTTATAGTGATATGTAACCTATGTTTGTTAATTTGTAGCGGCATAGAATAAAATAGAATAATGGAATTTGTTTTTTTTTTATTTAACGATCGTAAATTGTACTGATTTTCTTACTTTTTAAACAAGTTCGGAAAAACCTCCTAATTGAAAATAACTTATGCCCCGTAATTCTACCAGGACTTCATAAACAACCAAGGAGTGTTTTATTAACCAGCAACAATCTAAATGGAGTTTTGTGATACTTATAGATACAATAGAATATCTCCTTCAAAGTATCACAAAAAGTTTGGAGTCTAAACTCTCCTATTATGACCGTGAAGCTGCATGGGTTGTGCAGCAACAGGTTTGATTGTAGTTACAATACCAACAAGTTATGTTGTACCGTGATAATGTGATGGGTCCACAAATTTTTCTGCCACCAAAGCGGGGTGAAATATTTCACATATTTTATGGCGGGGAAATTAATTTGAACAAAAATTAAAGGGTTAATGTTTCTTTATATAATATTATCATTATCAGTCATCATTACAGCCCTTCACAAGTCCACTGCTGAACATAGGCCTCCCCCAAGAAATGTCACAAAGCACGGTCCTGAGCCACCTGCATCCATTGACTTCCTGGTCGTCACTCCGTCTAGAGGGGGCTGTCCTATATTTCGCCTACCCGTACGAGGCTCCACTCCAGAAATTTTCTTTACCACTGGTTGTAGGTTCTTCGAGCCATTTGGTCGGCCCATTGTTTACTTTAGCTTACTAATCCGTTGGACTTTGAGTTTGAGTTACTATATATATAGTGGTTCCGCATATCCTAATTTTTATGTCTATCACGCTGATAAACTCCGAGCATCCATAGCTCGCTGATCGACCTTGAGCCGCCTCATATTTCATATGCCCATCAGTGAAGAACTGTGTCTCAGATCCATAGTTCATTCACTGGAAACACACAGTGGTTCTTCATTTTTTTTTTCAAGTTTTGTGGTGTACCTGACGAAAGGTTGTGTCCTAATCTCCTGAACCGACAGCTGAACGACTTTATGGAGAAAGAGGGACTCTTTATAATTAACTCTTTCTTTCAAAAGCGGCCCCACATAAAGTGGAACCCGACAGTTCGACAAAAATGTTATTATTGACTTCATTATGATGACCAGTCGACAAGTGTTTAGTAATGTCTCAGTGACCGCAAAGGTGAAAATTGGCAGCGATTACCGAATGGTGAGAGGCACACTGAACTTAAACATGAAGTTGGAGAGGACATCTCCAACGAACTCAATGCTCCGTCCCTCTCGTACTCTAATCGAATGCCCTGATAACTTTCCACTCGAGTAACAAAACTCGATAACCGATGGAGAAGAAAGGTTCGCGAGTAGCAGCCTCGTACCGGCAAGCGAAGTGTTGGGCGTAGATGGAATGACAACCTGGTAAGACATGCAGGAAGTCGATGGATGCAGGTGGCTCAGGATCGTGCTTTGTGGCATACCTTGGGGGAGGCCTATGTTCAACAGTGGACTTGTGAAGGGCTGTAATGATGATGATGACGATGAACAAACTAAACTAAGTATAAAAGTAGAAAAATTAAAAAGAGTTAATAAATAATGCAAAAATTAAAGATCAAATGACGATACGACCCAGGGACCTTCAAGAAAAGAGCTTACTCCTTTCTAAAAGGCCGGCAACGCACCTGCAATTCCCCTGTTGTTGCAGTTTTTCAGGGGCGGCGGTAGTCACTTAACATCAGGTGAACCGTATGCTCGTTTGCACCCTTCCCTATAAAAAATTACGTAATACTTTAGAAACTGATAAACTTATATTTAAAACGCAACCTCTACATCGTATATATATATATATATATATATATATATATATATATATATATATATATATATATATATATATCGTATAGCAAACAACTTCACACCAGTGCAACTAGCGACATCTGGTGAGCGGAAGACCTCATTAAGCACGTAGTGCACGCACTTTGGTTGTTTTACACCATGAGGTGTAGAACAAATGCTTAAGTTCAGACACCCCTTTGACTGTGATACTTTTGCTTTGTCATCTACGAAGTTCAAAACCATACTAAATACATCATCTTGCGAGTGAAATAAATAAATAAAAATAAAAAATAACAAAGTTGCTGACTGACTGTAATGATTTATAAATTATTAATTAATCAGCATAATTTCCTACCCTTTCACTAATTGCGCAACTAGGTTAAACCACAGAATAAATAATAGTTCAAGGGTTAAACATAAGGTGAATGTATATTATATTACTTTGTGGAATTTGCGTGGGTTGCATGTTATGTACTCCTAGTATAAATGAACTGTTTTGTATTTTTTATAGAAGTGGGGCCAAACGAGCATACGGTTCACCTCGGTTACTAAAGGTATGATTTACAAATATACTAAAGAAAGAGCGGAACCTGTAAGATATTCAGTTAAATTTTTTTTGGTCAAGAATTAACATTAAAAAAGACAATTAAATATTAATTAATATAGAATCTAATATTTTAACTGGCCGCAAAAATTGTGCCTGCATCATGTATAATATTCGACTAAACACACATATCAATTTTGTTGAAACGTACAGTAGTGGACCGCCAAGCATCTAGATGGTGTGGTTGGTATCGAGAGGTTTACCGCGTAGTGTGTTCATGAAATTTGGCGGCTGGGATTAATCCGAACAATTCCTCAGAGCACTCCCCGGCCCCTTCGGGCGTGCACTGTGTGACGTTGGCCGCTCTGCGCGGATGCGGCCATGGGTGTACGGGAGCCCCAGCCCAGAGATGGGAACAGTATGCCATGTGCGGCCGCATATGCGCCTTGTAAAGTTGCAGGCGGTGTGCCGGCATGACACACTGTCCCGCTCTGCTGAGCACGCCAAGCTTTTTAGAGGCCAATTTGGCCTTCTCTTCCAAGTGACCACGAAACTAGACGTCACTCGATATGTCGGCGTCGAGGATTCCAAAATTGGCAGAGGTAGAGGTGGTGCCTTGAAACTGAGGAGATACTACAAAGGGGTTCTTTTTAGCGGATATTTAACTGTTTTGTGCATAAAATAAAATATTATTTATACAAAAGAAACTATTAAAAGAAAACACGCAGTAACTTCATTACACGTGTTTAACGTAAGAGAGGACTTGGAGAAGTGCCTGAAAGGTTTAATGCGTTAGGATAGAGGGCGGTATCGTGTCATACGAAAGATCAGCTCAGAGTCGGCGTGAGGACGGCAAACCCTGCCTCACAAGAGAGGCCTATTTACTGTAGTGGAATAATGATGATGATGATAATTTTAGGTCAAGGTTCGTTCTCGCTCACGATTATGGCCAATCTACATATATTGAAATTATGAACATGTATTGAATTTAAGAACTTTGATAAAATTAAATTATTTTTCCAAAGGCTAAAAGACAGTTTGTGAGATTATACAGTAGTAAAGTAATAATACTTTTAAACCTGCTGTTACCATAACCGTTACAGCCTGTAAAGTCCACTCTTGAAGTTTAAAGTCAATATGTGTCACGCTTGGCAAGCGAATTGGCAACCGCAGTTTTTATTTTTATTTTGAAGTGTTATCAGGAAGAATTTGCTGCCAATCTACAGTAACATTTTTCCTTTTCGTTTTATGACACCCACGGGACGATATTATGGTAGTGCATTATACTGTGCAGTTAAATCGAACACCCCTAGTGGAGACACTGTCAGTTTTCCGCAGAAGCTCGCGTTTGAAACATATCATCCACGATGGAAGATGATGACGTACTTGCGTAAATGGGCCTGGTTACGTATTTAAAGAAAGAAAACTTCGTTGTATTTTTCGAGCAGCCTGTTGTAAGGGGCTTTTATTTTTTGTTGCGATCATGATACTATTTTCAGTTGTACGCGGTGACGGTAGTCACCGAGGTATCTTTCATCTTTCAATATGTGATGCAAAGAGTACGACTGCACGAGCTTTATGACGAACTGCGGAACTGAGCGGCCGCCATCCACACGAGACGACAAAACTGTGCAAACGCAATCTTTTCGATTTATCTAATAGAAATAGTAAATGCCGCCGATGGAAGATAATCTGCAACGATTTGTCGTATACACGATTGTAATCTGCTCAAATCGGTTTGCACAGATTAATCGCTATGATATAACGTTACGTGTACAGCAGGAATTAGTCTTATATTTAAAAAAGTATTTTGTCGTATTAAGGTAGGTACATAACCTACTTGAATAATTTCTCTTAGCATTATATTGATTAACTACTCCAAATTAATCCAAAAATTAGAATAGAATAGAATGGAATATTTTTTATTTAATAAAGATTACATGTAATTCGTATTACCACACGTTCGGCGGTTAAGGAAAATATGAGGAAACCTTCAAGTCCGCGAAATAAAAAAATATTTCGATGAATTTCCCAACACGCATTGGGGCAGCGCGGGGGACATTTTCTTGCCCTTAAATTATCTGAGAAATGAGAGAAGGCCTGTGCCCAGCAGTGGGACGTGTATATAGGTTGTAACTTTAATTAATTCCATTTAAAAGTCATTCAGTCACAAAATACCAGCGTCAAATAGCAGCACGCTGTTGTATTTCGTATAGAGAGTGTAGAGAACCGGAGACCCTTTTTACTGAAAACGAGCATTCCATCGTAGTTCTCAGGGGTGACAACGCGTCTGTATTTTGATTCGTTATCGAGGATATATGTAGATGTCTGTGGGCCACGGCAACCACTTACCATCAGGTGGACTGTGTGTTCGTTTGTCACCCTTATACGATAAATTTTTTTATTTACGTTATACTGGTTCGGAAAAATCTGGGAAGAACCAGCAAGAAGCCCATCTGAAAATAAGTTGCATAACTTAATTTGTGAATTTTGTGTACAGTTGTTATTGATAGTATAAAAATGTGTATGTTTTTCTGATAATTTCATATAAGTGTCCATAAATAGATAAATAAACAAAACTTGTTTTCTTTTAAAGGCATTATCTTAAATTTCACTACGAAATAAACTTGCCTAAGGATAAATTCTGCCTAAAACATATCGTGACTCGTTGATGTTTTGCTGAAAATTTTGCCGGAGGCAATATGTTAACATGAAACTTACGAATTTACAGTCTTAGAACTTGTTACTTTATATAAGTTATATAGAAGCTATAGCTAATAAACAGAACAAGTTAAACCTAACAAGTTTTCTCGTGGTCTTTATAAGATTTTATAAAGTAATTTTGATTAAGAAACAGCAACTCTTTTATTCAATATAGATTGTAAAAATTACTTATTGAAAGTCACTTTTTTCATTTACCACTGGTTCGCTAAAAACACCTCTGTCTTGGGCTCTTGGGAAGATCACCTTAAGATGGATTATATATGGGGGTTTGTTTTTTCAATTGGCCATTGTTTCTCGTTTTCACCCTATCCTATACCAGTAAGAAACCCAGCGGGACTTACTAGCTAATAGTAGTATTAATTTATAGTTGACTTCCTGTTCGCCCATTTTTGTTGGCGTAGATTAAAACTTTAGTAACAGTTATCACAGGGTATCGACATCCTTCTTCCTTGTCTGGTGAAAATCTTCAGAGCAAGTTTGCATGGGGATATATTCCAGAAGATGGACAAGTCAAGGTTCTATTTATACCTAAGGCTGGTAGAAAGGACTACGCTTTACCAAAGTCCTTTAGACCTATAAGCCTATCTTCCTCCTTTCTTCTTAAGACATTGGAAAAGGTTATAGATAGATATACAAGGGATGTAGCACTAGCTACGAGGCCCATAAATTACAACCAACATGCTTACCGCAGAGGCAAATCTACGGAAACAGCCCTGATCAGTGTCATTGACAGCGTCGAAAAAGCACTGGAGGATAAAGAAATAGCTCTTTGTGCCTTTCTAGATATTGAGGGCGCCTTCGACAGTAGCTCCACATCACTGCTGATTGGGGGCCTAACATCTAAAAATGTTGACCCCACAACCATCAGATGGGTGAACTCGATGCTCTCAAACAGAAAGGCAAATATAGCGCTGTTTCAAACTTCGATTGAGGTTACAACACAAAGGCTGCCCACAAGGAGGTGTTTTGTCACCCCTTCTTTGGACTCTTGCGGTTGACCAACTGTTGTACAAAATGGCAGACCTACGCATTGACACATTGGGTTATCCTGATGACCTTGTGATTATTGCGAGGAGCTTTTGCCAAAGTACTTTATCGTCAATAATACAAAGAGCCCTAAACACCATAAATAACTGGTGTAGGGATAACAGTTTATCAGTTAATGCTGATAAAACTGTTATAATACCCTTTACCAAAAAGAGACGGTTGGACAAATTAGTCCAACCAAAATTTAATGGCAAAGAAGTACCATTTTCCACGGAAGTTAAGTACTTGGGCGTAACAATGGACCAAAAACTGACGTGGAACTCTCACCTTAGCAAGTGATACGTATGCCATAAGGCAAAAATTGTTTTAGGTACGTGCAGGCGTTTGGTCGGGAACAACTGGAGCTTGCGTCCCAGCATGGTCCTATGGCTACAGCAGCATAGTGAGGCCGATTCTCACCTACGCCTCTATTGTCTGGTGTAACAAGGCCAACCAAAAGACGACTGCGGACAGATTAATCAGTCTACAAAGGACTGCCTGCTTAATGGCAACTGGAGTTATGCGATCATCGCCTGGAGCGGCTCTTAACGCACTTCTATGCCTAACGCCCCTTGATCTCTATCTAGACAAGGAGGCGAGGGCTAGTTTGTATAGGATTAACGCCCAGGGCGGTCTGAGCTTGCTCTCCTACAGATTGAGATCCATGCTCGACTCAATTAAGGAATCACCGGTCTTATGCATGATCTCAGATATCATGCGTCCACTACACACTTTTGATAAAAAGTATATAGTGGAATTACCCTCCAGAGAAGACTGGCTGAATGGCCAGGTTATCTGTGAGGTCGGTATGATACTCATATGATATACCGATGGGTCTAAAATGGGCCTTGACGTAGGCTTTGGAATTTACGGGGAACGCCCCAAATTCAAACTTAGTATGAATTTGGGTAGATACACCTCTATCTTCCAGGCAGAAATTTTCGCCATACTTCGGTGTGCGGAAATCAATCTGCAAAAACACTACGTCAACCATAAAATTTACATAAACTTTGATAGTTAAGCAGTACTGCTAGTGCTGAGATCAAACTTAGTGAACTCAAAGCTAGTTGGAGACTGCGTGAACTGTTCAAACGCCCTGGGATGTAACAACAGGGTCGTTTTAAGATGGGTTCCGGGTCACGAGGGTATTGTAAGCAACAAATTTGCCGACAAACTTGCACGGGAGGGCTTAAAGTGCACACAATTTGAACCTGACCCATTTTGTGAAATCTCGAGAAGCCTAGCCCGATTGACCCTTGAAACTCTTTATCACAATAAATCACTTAAGATCTAGTCTGACACACCAGGCTTAAAACATTCTAAAACTTTAATCCGGGCTTTTGATCGTAAATTCGCTTCAGAAGCCCTGGGATTAAGTAAAAATAAATTGCGCATTCTGGCAAGAGCCCTAACTGGACACTGTTGTCTTAAAAAGCACATGTCCATCCTGGGACTAAGCAACTCAAGGGTGTGTCGGTTCTGTTCCATAACGGAAGAAACGCCTCTACACATCCTAACTGATTGCGGATCCTTAATGCGCAAACGTAACACTCATCTGGGACACTATCTACTCCGCCCAGAAGAAGTGAAATTGCTCACGGCTAAGCAACTCCTTCCATTCATTGAAGACATAGGGCTTAGCCGTGAACTATAGCCATAGCAGTGATCACAAAGATCTTTTAGGTCGCAGTGATACTGGTGTCTTTACCTAGGTCTGCATAGTTGCTCGCATATAATAAAAAAAAACAGTTATCACAAAAAATTAAAAATTTTAAATGGTGGGATTCCTCTCTGACTAAGATATTGGCTTTGATACTCTACAGCTCAGACAAGAAAATACACTAATATTCCATTAATCTTTATTACTAACCAATAAGGTGGACATTCGGTAGGCGAATGTGTTCATTTCTATGTGCCTTTTCATTATATGCGCGGAGTTGGACGGTGGCAACGCCAGCTTTTCCGTTACCCTTATAGTTGTAGTAGTGTATACCTCTAATAGTTACATTTGTTGCCGCAATAACTGGTATCTATATCTATGTTCCGAATTCGCGTGTTGTTACGGATTCCCAAAAATCTCATAGGGGATAGGGGCAAAAAGCCGATCACTTAAATCTTATTAATAAGTAAAAAATATATTTTAAGTATTACAAGCCAGTGCTTGATTGATATCCTAAATCCCACCTAATGGCACGGTAATATTATCTATACAGTATTGTAACTCGGCCGTATTTTTCAAATAAATGCCTACAGCTGCGCGGTACGTAAACATGCGATAGGGCTGCCTGCCTCCAGCATTTTTACATTTGCCTACTTTGTGTTTCCATTTAGTTTTATGATTGTAAATATACTTTTTATATAAACAAATAATAGGTACTTTGTGAATTGAATAGGAAGTGTTCAATAACAATGCGTGTCGTTATTTGATTGGTAGATTTAATTAAAAAACCATGTTTATGTTTGAATAACAAATCGGTGTTATAAATTTGCGACCAAAAAATATTTGCGCCTCGGCTGAGACTTACGAAATGCTTTATTATTGAATTTTTAAATTTAAAAAATCCGCTTTTTAATATAAAGCTTAATTAAAAATTGTTTTGGGAAACATGGACAAGGTGGAGAAAAGGAATATCTTTTACTTGGTTAAAGATACCTGCAGCTACTTTACAATTTATATGTTTGGTTTTAAATGAAGTTCGGATTTATTATTTCTTTATTTTTATTCTATTATTTATTTCCTCCATTTTTTTTATATATTTCACAAAATCATCACTGCGGCACAGTCTCGACTGACTGCATGCCGAGCGCATGCCGAGATCGAGGCGTGTAGGCATAGCTCTCGCTTCGTCCGTTTGTATGAAGTTGGAATACTGTATAGATAAAATTACCGTGCTAATGGTAAGTAATGATGTAAACCAAGATGATTAATTTCACTGACAGCTTATAGCAAAAGACTTCCCTTGTCTTGATTGTAATCGGACGGAGGAATAGATTTTGACAAATGATTCCAGTCTAATTTCAAAAATAAATACGCGTGGCATTTACTTCAGGCATAGTGAATTAGGAAAGTTCTACTTTATTTATTAAGATCAATATAGAGTTTATGTAACTTAATTTAATTCAAAGTTACTGTACTCCAGTACGCAAATATACACTTCAATGTGAAAATGCTTACTTTGGAACAAGTCAAACATTATGAATGACACGCCCTTGCTTCGCTCAGACTGTTTTTAAATTATTTTTCTTACGAATAAAATATTATCTTTATAACCGTTTATTATTTTGAGTTTCTACCGACGGAATATTTACGGAAGGAGAATAACACTTAGAATGGTTTACACATTTTTCACTGAAGCATTACAAGTCCGTATTTTTTTTAACATCATTGACGCTAAGATGGAGAATTATCGTACCTTTTTTATAGGATAACGTGACAAATGAGCACACATTCCACCTGATAGTAAGTGGTTGCTGTGGCCCATAGATATCTACATATATTCTCGATTACGAATCAAAATGCAGATGCGTTATCACCCGTGAGGACTAAGAATAGGATGCCTTGTTTCTAGTAAAAAGGGTCTCCGGTTCTCTACACTCACCATAACACACGAAACACAGCAGCATTAAGCTACTATTTGACGCTGGTATTCTGTGAGAGCGTGGTCCTTTCCCGGTCGAGCCGACCCATTCGTGCTACAACTATACTACTAATGTAACTGCTGCATGGCTCTACCACGTATGAAAATTTTAGTAAAAGTTAAAGTAAAGTTACAGCCTATATACGTCCCACTGCTGGGCTCAGGCCTCCCCTCATTTCTGAGAGGGTTTAGGGCAAGGAAGTGTCCGCCGCGCTGCCCAAATGCGTGTTGACGAACTTCACATGTCTTCGAAATATTTTTTTTTCTTATTCCTCAGACATGCAGGTTTCCTCACGATGTTTTCCTTCACCGCCGAGCATGTGGTAAATCAGCACTTAAAATTGCAATTAACAATTTCATTGGTGCCGGCGGGGATCGAACCCGGGTTACTCGCGTTCTGTTATATTTACAGCGAGTGTTAACCACTGAGCCACCACGGCTCTCGAAAAAAAAATTTTTTGTATTTATTATAAAAAGAAGGGTTCGGCTAATGGGAATAGGAATGGAGTTTATTTTCAATATGTCTAAGAGACTGTTATTCTATGCGTCTAAACACAAGCTTCAGAAGCTATAAGGCAGAAGATATTTTAATATTTTAAGTTTTAAAATAATTTTTATTTTTATTATTGGTTTTATTTTAACAGTTTGCAATTGTACTCTTCGGTTTTAGTACAATTTAATAAAAACGTGGTTCGACGGATTTGTAAGCAGAAATGGCAATGGGTTGACCATATAGCTCGAAGAAGCGATAACCGATGGGGAAGATAGGTTCTTGAGTGGCAGATTCGTACGGGTAGGCAAGAGTCGGGCGACCACCCACTAGATGGAGTGACGACCTGGTAAGACATGTAGGAAGTCGATTGTTTAGGTGGCTCTGGGCCGTGCTTGGTTTTTTTTTATAAGAAAGGGTGATAAACGAGCACACAGTCCACCTGATGGCAAGTGGTTGTTGTGGCCCATAGAAATCTATATCTCTCCTCGATAACAAATCAAAATCGCTTGATGGTATTCCTTGGGGGAGGCCCATGTTCAGCAGTGGACTTGTCAAGGGCTGTAACGGTGATGATGGTGATGAGTTTGCATTTAATACGTAGACATCACAGACTACCCAGCCAACTAGTAGTAGACTGGGTGGTGTGTGGTAGAAACGGTTTTTTTCTATAACAAATTAAAATACAATCAAAGAGCCTCGTTAGTGTTTATAATTTAATTTGTTTGCTGTCTCTTTACCGAGCACTACCCCGAAAAACTGTTTATCCGGAAAACGGTTTATATTGTCTCTCTAAGTATTAATCGAGAGATAATGTCAGCGAAGCTTAGCTTCTATTTAATGGCACTTACTGAAACATTATTTGACAAAACATTGTCCCAGTACACCAAAGAATCATTGCGTATAAATCCACAGGATTTTTTGTTTATTTCTACACGGACCAACTGGCGAGTAAAAGCTGGTAATTTATAGGAGTTAATATAAATTAGTTAAATTTAGAATAAAATGGAAGTGGGAAAAATAGCAAAGTATATATAATATAGAAAGCAAAGAAAGAAATATAGCTAGAGTATGCTCAGGGTTCACGGTTCCATTGTCGCCCGTCTTAGAAACGGACTTTAGTAAAATATAGTTATACCATCTAGACCGCATTTAGGTCACGGTAGCCAGTCTCAACAGAGTCGACCCATCTTCGTAGAAGATGATTATGATTATAGTGGACGCGATTGTGTATAAGCACAGGTATACTCTCTATTCCCTCATTTCCATATTCCGAGAGGACGGCTATCTGATACGACTGGAGAGAAGTCAAGCGTAGGACCAACGGCTTTACGTGCTTTCCGAGGCGCCGGAATGGAATATCGCCAACTTCTTGACTCCGGGCTGCTACTGAGTATTTCTTGGCAGAAATTCTTCATAATTGATTTATTTTTGCCCGATACGGGATATAAACCCGGAACCTCACGATCAGCATTCGCACCGACGATCACTACTAGACTAGAGAGTTGATACGAAAATAAACATATTTATTTAAAAACATTAATATAGAAAATTGATTTGGCTTTGAGAGAACACTGAAGTTAGAAAAGTCAAATTATCTAATGATGGGGTCAACTTGGCCTATTATTGACGTGCATCACATACTTATTGTACTGCAATTGTAATCTTTTTTGTAGAATAAAGTGAAAAAACAAGCACATTTTGATAGCAAATGGATGTAGATGCGTTGTCACCCCTTGGGACTAAGATAGCATGCCTCATTTCCAGTAAAAAGGGTCTTCGGTCAATACATCCACCATACGAAACACAGCGGCATTAAGCTGCTATTTTCGCTGATATTATGTGAATGCTTGGTCCATAGCTATGGAGTAAGCTCTACCACTCACCTTTTCCAGCTTTTGTCAAGCTGTGAACTTACTAACACGTAATCAGTATGGACTTAACCTTTGATATTATAATTATTTTAATTGGACGCTGTCTCTATTGGTCCAATGGTCGTTAATGGCTGTGACTTGGTTTTCGCGCTAACGTAGTTAAAATCGTGCCCACGTAATCACGTTTTTTTTTTGGAAAATAATGGTGACAAACTAGCACACAGTCCACCTGATGGTAAGTGGATGCCGTGGCCCATAGACATTTACATTTACACTAGATTCAGAATTAAAACGCAGGTACGTTGTCACCCCCGAGGGCTAAGATGGAATGCCTCGTTTCCAGTAAAAAAGGGTCTCTGGATCTCTTCACTCACCATGCGAAACACAGCAGTATTAAGCTGCTATTTTACGCTGGTATTCTGTGAGAGCCTGGTCGTACCCCGGTTGAGCTGACCCATTCATATTACAAAAATAATATCTATATCTGCAGATTGGCTCTAACACAAATATTACTACTATTTAATACGAGGGCGGCACTGAAAATTACAAAAATAATATCTATATCTGCAGCTTGGCTCTAACACAAACATTACTAATATTTAATACGAGGGCGGCACGGAAAATTACAAAAATAATATCTATATCTGCAGCTTGGCTCTAACACAAACATTACTAATATTTAATACGAGGGCGGCACTGAAAATTACAAAAATAATATCTATATCTGCAGCTTGGCTCTAACACAAACATTACTAATATTTAATACGAGGGCGGCACTGAAAATTACAAAAATAATATCTATATCTGCAGCTTGGCTCTAACACAAACATTACTAATATTTAATACGAGGGCGGCACGGAAAATTACAAAAATAATATCTATATCTGCAGCTTGGCTCTAACACAAACATTACTAATATTTAATACGAGGGCGGCACGGAAAATTACAAAAATAATATCTATATCTGCAGCTTGGCTCTAACACAAACATTACTAATATTTAATACGAGGGCGGCACGGAAAATTACAAAAATAATATCTATATCTGCAGCTTGGCTCTAACACAAACATTACTAATATTTAATACGAGGGCGGCACGGAAAATTACAAAAATAATATCTATATCTGCAGCTTGGCTCTAACACAAACATTACTAATATTTAATACGAGGGCGGCACTGAAAATTACAAAAATAATATCTATATCTGCAGCTTGGCTCTAACACAAACATTACTAATATTTAATACGAGGGCGGCACTGAAAATTACAAAAATAATATCTATATCTGCAGCTTGGCTCTAACACAAACATTACTAATATTTAATACGAGGGCGGCACGGAAAATTACAAAAATAATATCTATATCTGCAGCTTGGCTCTAACACAAACATTACTAATATTTAATACGAGGGCGGCACGGAAAATTACAAAAATAATATCTATATCTGCAGCTTGGCTCTAACAGCTTTAATACGAGGCGCGGCCGGAAAATTACAAAAATAATATCTATATCTGCAGCTTGGCTCTAACACAAACATTACTAATATTTAATACGAGGGCGGCACGGAAAATTACAAAAATAATATCTATATCTGCAGCTTGGCTCTAACACAAACATTACTAATATTTAATACGAGGGCGGCACGGAAAATTACAAAAATAATATCTATATCTGCAGCTTGGCTCTAACACAAACATTACTAATATTTAATACGAGGGCGGCACGGAAAATTACAAAAATAATATCTATATCTGCAGCTTGGCTCTAACACAAACATTACTAATATTTAATACGAGGGCGGCACGGAAAATTACAAAAATAATATCTATATCTGCAGCTTGGCTCTAACACAAACATTACTAATATTTAATACGAGGGCGGCACGGAAAATTACAAAAATAATATCTATATCTGCAGCTTGGCTCTAACACAAACATTACTAATATTTAATACGAGGGCGGCACGGAAAATTACAAAAATAATATCTATATCTGCAGCTTGGCTCTAACACAAACATTACTAATATTTAATACGAGGGCGGCACGGAAAATTACAAAAATAATATCTATATCTGCA
The DNA here is from genome assembly GCA_907164705.1 of Parnassius apollo. NCBI lineage: Eukaryota > Metazoa > Arthropoda > Insecta > Lepidoptera > Papilionidae > Parnassius > Parnassius apollo. The sequence continues at coordinate 3,553,978 of CAJQZP010000301.1, read as the reverse complement.
GCTTGGCTCTAACACAAACATTACTAATATTTAATACGAGGGCGGCACGGAAAATTACAAAAATAATATCTATATCTGCAGCTTGGCTCTAACACAAACATTACTAATATTTAATACGAGGGCGGCACTGGAAAATTACAAAAATAATATCTATATCTGCAGCTTGGCTCTAACACAAACATTACTAATATTTAATACGAGAGCGGCACGGAAAATTACAAAAATAATATCTATATCTGCAGCTTGGCTCTAACACAAACATTACTAATATTTAATACGAGGGCGGCACGGAAAATTACAAAAATAATATCTATATCTGCAGCTTGGCTCTAACACAAACATTACTAATATTTAATACGAGAGCGGCACTGAAAATTACAAAAATAATATCTATATCTCCACTTGAACTACTTACAACAAAAAATACGAACGGCACCGGAAAATTACAAAAATAATATCTATATCTGCAGCTTGGCTCTAACACAAACATTACTAATATTTAATACGAGAGCGGCACGGAAAATTACAAAAATAATATCTATATCTGCAGCTTGGCTCTAACACAAACATTACTAATATTTAATACGAGGGCGGCACGGAAAATTACAAAAATAATATCTATATCTGCAGCTTGGCTCTAACACAAACATTACTAATATTTAATACGAGGGCGGCACGGAAAATTACAAAAATAATATCTATATCTGCAGCTTGGCTCTAACACAAACATTACTAATATTTAATACGAGGGCGGCACGGAAAATTACAAAAATAATATCTATATCTGCAGCTTGGCTCTAACACAAACATTACTAATATTTAACACGTTAAACGCCATGTAAGAAATGTGATTTTACTCCAAAAATTTTTTTGTAGTCATTTTGTTAATAATCATGATATATGTATAGAAATCAGTTTTTATCGAAATCAAAAATACAGTTTTCAAGTTATTGCTGAAAAACTAGCCGCGGGCACCTGTGACCCCCATGGCGCTCAAAAGCAAAAAAAGTTATTTTTCGTTTGCATGCGCCACGCCGCCCACCCCGCCGGTCACCCCGCGCTCCAGTCTATCGCCGGCGCTTGCGCGGAGAGGTTATGTTCGTTTGGTTTTTGGCTAATTAGAATACGTCTAAAGCATATTTCATGTTAGTTATGTTTAGTAATTCATTGCGATGGAAAATAATATAGTACCTAATAATGAGGAACGCGATTTTTGCGAATTTCAAATGGATTTGGCGGACTTTGAATTGTCGCAAGAAGATTTGCAAGAGATTGAGACTTTGGAGTTCAACGCACTTCAGACATCGTTCAGGGATATCAGTAGCGACGATGAGTCTGAAAATTTACATGTTCCGAAGAAAAGAAGACGTATGGTTATCAATTCGGACAGTGAAAGCGATTCAGTAAAAGATTTTGTCCTACAAAATTTACCTACTTCTTCAAACACGTACACAAAATGGAAGAACCCTACTGGATGCACTGCTCGAGTGATACCCTTCACTGAGCCCACAGGTATGAAGTTTCCTTTTTCAAGAGACTTAAGTCAAGGAGATCCAGAGGATTTTTATTCTTTGTTAGTTGACGATTCCTTGTTTGAAATAATTGCTGAACAAAGTAACCTGTTTGCTACGCAAAGCTTTGGAGATAAAGATTTCAAGCCATGTTCTCGCTCACATACATGGCAGCCAACCGATAAGCATGAAATAAAACGATTTTTTGGACTAATTTTATTCATGGGCCTTGTGAAATTGCCATCAATTAGTGATTACTGGAGTACAGATGACATATTTCAACAACCGTTTCCTCGCACAGTGATGACTAGGAACAGATTTGAATTACTTTTACAGTACCTACACTTTGCCGACAATTACAACTTGAATCCGAACGATCGCATTGGAAAAATCAGGTATCTTGTGAATTTGTTAAATGATAAATTTAAAGCCTACTATGCCCCTAAAGAAGAACTGTGTGTCGACGAAAGTATGATTCCTTTTAGAGGTCGAGTCACTTTTCGACAATATAACAAATCTAAAAGGCACAAATACGGTATAAAATTGTTTAAAGTTTGTACAAATCCTGGTTATACTTTAAAAAATACAGGTATACAGTGGAAAAAATATTGATATTGAGAATAATACCCCTACAAAAATAGTATTATCCCTGTGCGATGAACTCTTGAATAAAGGCCACACCATTGCCACTGATAACTGGTACACCAGCTTGGAACTGGCGTACGAATTACTAAAAAACGATACACATTTCCTGGGGACAGTGAGAAAGAACAGAAAGTACTTGCCTAGGAAAGTAGTAGAAACTAATTTAAAACGAGGTGAATTCGTAGCACAAGAAAACGATTGTGGCATCACAGTATTAAAATGGAAAGATAAAAGAGATGTTTTAATGCTGTCTACAAAGCACGCGGACAAATTTACTCGATTAAATGTCAGAGGCAAGGCGGTGCAAAAACCAGCAATGGTTATTGATTATAACAAATGTAAAGCTTCAGTCGACATGAGTGATCAGATGACAGCTTATTCAACTCCACTGAGAAAAACTGTCAAATGGTATAGAAAATTGGCCATAGAATTGCTCTTGAATACAGCTGTGGTAAATGCGTTGATAATGTATAAGGAAACCACTAAGAAAAATATTTCAGTATTAGATTATAGAAAAAATCTCGTTCAATATCTCACTAAATCAGGACGTCCAGAAACAGGTAACTTGGCACTTGAATTACGTCCAAAACGACGAAAACATGAACTTGTCAAAAAAGAGGGACCTGTACGCAAAATGAGACGATTTTGTGTCGGCTGTTACAAGAACAATGTAGAAAAGATGTCGAGAAAAGACGCAAAAAATAAGACCCTGAAAGTGCCTACCTATTGTTTGCAGTGTGATGGTCAGCCACATTATTGCCTGCCATGTTTTAATAGAGAGCATCGAACGTAATTTGGACAATAATTTTTGTTTGTAATATTTTCAATATAATAACTTTTAAATTACTATCTAAATTGTTTTGTGAGCCTTTCTATGACCACGTGTAAAATATTGATATTTCTTTGTGATTGATATATTATTATGTTATTAAAACATTAATACTGTAAAAGATTTTTGTATCTTTTGAATCTTAAAACTACGATATTTAAAACCAAATTTTATATGAAACATTTTTTTTGCGTATTTTTCTTCTAAATTTTACTAGGCAGGTGTGTCCCACTGCAAAGGATTGCTCTCAAGCGCCGCGCCGGTCACTCACATAGGCGAAATAAACGACACGCGTGACCGGTGGCGCAAAAAAGCACTTTAAATTTAGATCTCGCATGTGGTCACCGGTGTCCCCCATGGCGCAATAAAGCAACATACATGAGGTCACCGGTGCCCCCCATGGCGTTTAACGTGTTAATACGAGGGCGGCACTGAAAATTACAAAAATAATATCTATATCTGCAGCTTGGCTCTAACACAAACATTACTAATATTTAATACGAGGGCGGCACGGAAAATTACAAAAATAATATCTATATCTGCAGCTTGGCTCTAACACAAACATTACTAATATTTAATACGAGGGCGGCACGGAAAATTACAAAAATAATATCTATATCTGCAGCTTGGCTCTAACACAAACATTACTAATATTTAATACGAGGGCGGCACGGAAAATTACAAAAATAATATCTATATCTGCAGCTTGGCTCTAACACAAACATTACTAATATTTAATACGAGGGCGGCACGGAAAATTACAAAAATAATATCTATATCTGCAGCTTGGCTCTAACACAAACATTACTAATATTTAATACGAGGGCGGCACGGAAAATTACAAAAATAATATCTATATCTGCAGCTTGGCTCTAACACAAACATTACTAATATTTAATACGAGGGCGGCACTGAAAATTACAAAAATAATATCTATATCTGCAGCTTGGCTCTAACACAAACATTACTAATATTTAATACGAGGGCGGCACGGAAAATTACAAAAATAATATCTATATCTGCAGCTTGGCTCTAACACAAACATTACTAATATTTAATACGAGGGCGGCACTGAAAATTACAAAAATAATATCTATATCTGCAGCTTGGCTCTAACACAAACATTACTAATATTTAATACGAGGGCGGCACGGAAAATTACAAAAATAATATCTATATCTGCAGCTTGGCTCTAACACAAACATTACTAATATTTAATACGAGGGCGGCACGGAAAATTACAAAAATGATATCTATATCTGCAGCTTGGCTCTAACACAAACATTACTAATATTTAATACGAGGGCGGCACGGAAAATTACAAAAATGATATCTATATCTGCAGCTTGGCTCTAACACAAACATTACTAATATTTAATACGAGGGCGGCACTGAAAATTTCGGGAATAAGGGAAGTGACACAACATTACTACTTAAAAATGTATTTATTGCTTTTCGAAGTATTCTCCGCGAAATTTGACACATTTTTCCATACGATGGAACTAATCATTGAAGCAACCATTCCATTCGGAAGTTGGGGTCTCCAAAATGGCCGCTTTGTAGGCGTCCACAGCTTCTTCAGGTGATGAAAATCTCTGTCGACGCAATTTATTCTTTATTTTAGGGAAAGTATAGAAATCATTAGGGCTTAGGTCGGGGCTGTACGGCGGATGGTCTAATAATTCTACGTTTTCTTGCTCTAAAAACTTTTTTTGTTCTGTGTGCGGTGTGAAAACTCGCATTGTCGTGATGGAGGATGATGCGGTGGTTGCAGTTCTCTTTACGGAGTTCAGAAACGACCTGTGGCAAACAAATGCTAGCATACCATTCTGCATTAACCGTTCTTTGTCCCTCGTGAGGAATAGTCGTAACATGGCCGGTTTTGGAGACAAACGTGGCCACCATTTTTATTGCAACACTCCGTGAACGAACAATTTTCGTTGGCTTTAACTCATTTTCGAACACCCAAACTCGTGACTGGTTTTATGTTTCGGGTTCATTTATATTATTTTCAGTATATTTATGTATAAAATTACCGATTGCCAGAATAAACCGCTTGTACCTAAGTACTGTGAGTTTAATATTGCAGTGTCAGATTAACGTTTAAAATAATTGCATAAAATTTCGTAGATATAAACACAGAGTCAAAAAGACGGTAAAAACACACTAAAATTTATACGTGTAATTTAATTTTTATACGTGATATAATATTTTTTACACGTAATATAATAGAGCCACGCTACAGCTGTATGGTTGTAACCAGAATGGATCGGCTTGACCGGGGAAGGACTACTAAATTCGCTACACGATAGTGAGTGTAGAGAACCTTTTTACTGGAATGAGGCATTCCATCTTCGTTCTCATGGATGACATAACAACTGCATTTGAGTCTAGGATAGATGTGGATATGAGCCACAGCATCCATTAGTCATCAGGTGGATGGTGCATCCTCATTCTATAAAGATATCTTTTAACTTCGCTGCTTCGTCCACACAATAACGATTTTATAATGTACTAGTTTTTAAAATAGACATTACTTTCATTACCTCACTGTATTTATTAATAAAAAGGACCTCCCCCCCAAATAGAATCGTTCTTAAGTGATTTCTATCCAAATATGGTAATCCTATACAATCAATAAAACTGTGTACATGTGGGTATAAAACGCTTATAAACATACAAAATAATCTTAAAAAAAAACCTTACATTCATACCAAAATGGCTTCAAGCAACTTGAGATGAAATTTACATGGAGGGTGAAGGCCAACGGTCCCGACCTCATGCATTATTAAGTTGTATTTAGCCGTGATCCGAGTGCGTTTAGCCTATGTACGTATTGTAATTTACTATTTGTTGCGTCGTTGGCGTAAATATTTAATGATCATGTGTTACTATGATAAAACGAACATTGTCATTATACGTGGCAGAGCCAAGCTGCAGTTATATATGCAGTACAGTTGTAGCACGAATACGTCGGCGCGACTGGGGAACAAGCACGCTGTCACAGAATACCAGCGTGAAATAGTAGCTTAATGCTGCTGTGTTTCGTATGGCGAGTGTAGAGAACCGGAGAACATTTTGATTGGAAACGAGGCATTACATCTTAGTCCTCACGGATGACAAGGCATCTGCATATTGATTCTTAATCTAGGATAAATCTAGATGTCTACGGATCATAGCATCCACTTACCACCAGGTGAACTATGTGCTTGTTTGTCACCCTATCCAAAATAAAACTCTTCGTTTTTTTTTAATTTAAACTTTATGCCTTATAAGGAGCCTACTAAGCCTATATAGCCTACTAAGGAGTTTATTGGCATTTACTCCTTAGGAATTGTTTCATACAGAGCCCACGGTGTGAAAAATAGATGCATAAGAAAATAAAACGTTACCAAAAAGTGAAGTCGTTACGGTTTTCCTCTGCGCTACATACTCGCGCATCTCATAGCGTGAAATAGATAATATCATATAAATAATATTATATTTTTATATATTATATTTCATTAAATCGATATAAATAAATATATTAGTTCATTTACTTAATTTGCCTATTGTGTATAATTCAAGACAATCGCTTTTCAGGAGTAGGTACTACAGTCACACGTCAGAGCTGATATACGCACAATTTTGTTTATTTTATCAACCGTCTTCAAAAAAGGATAAGGTTGACCAACGAGCACACAGTCTACCTGGTGGTAAGTGGATGCTGTGGCTCATAGACATTTAATCGCGATTAAGAATCAAAATGGAGATGCGTTGTCACCATTGAGGACTGAGATGGAATGCCTCGATTCCAGTAAAACGGTCTCCGGTTCTCGAAACTCACCATACGAAACACAACAGCATTAAGTTGCTACTTTACGCTGGTATTCTGTGAGAGCGTGATCCTTCCCCGGTCAAGCCGACTCACTCATGCTACAACCATAATATAGCTGCAGCGTGGCTTTACCACGTAAAAAATTAGTTCTCAATTCGACTCCATTTTTTTGTGTTTATTACCTCAGATTTTGATGATTCTTTTTTGATCGAGATCCGACAAGTAGTTTTTGAGTTATCCTTAATAATGCGTATTTAATTCACTTAGACTACATTGATGATGTTCTCGTTTTATTTAGAGTCGTTAGTACAAAGTTTTTAATTTTACCACTTGTCCATACACACACAGCCCCGTCTGACATGTTCACAAAATACTTCACAATTTTGTTTGCTCAGAAAATTCTTTAGATACATTGTGAAGTTTTAGTAGATTTTGACGACATCCTAACCCAACGGGCAGTCCATGACAATAGATCTCAAGGCACAATATGATATAAAGTACTTGATTTTGTGCTCAATGCTCGAGGCAACTAAACGGATTAAATTAACTTTTGGGTGCAGAATACCGTGGGCGATCAAGTTCCCGCCAAAATTTCCAAATTTTCTTCGTAAACGTAGACCATACATTCATACGTTCGTAAATAACATTCCTTTTCTTTTTTCGCAGACAATGAAAACAAATACGGAAAATATTGTTTATTTTTGGAGTAATGTAAAAAAGTACAATCAAAAAATTACTATAAACTTCGTGGCGCAGTGGTTTAGCAATGAGTTGCGGCGGCTAGAGTCGCGGTTTCGAATCCCGCACGAAACAAGTATTTGCATGGCCTACATATAATTGTTCTGCTTCTGGATGTTAGTAAACTGCCTCCTCCTCCTGCCTCCTATATCGTATAGGCGAAAATCCTGGAGAAACGTGAAAAAAATCAAATAATCTAATTACTATGTATAGATCGCTGTGAAATTGTACTCTTGACTGTTGAATTGTGAATCTCCACTTTTTAAAAAAAAGGAATCTTTATTTCTACTAGGGATTTCTCTTTTATTGTGTAGGCGTTGAAATACATAATCATAATGTGAATATGAACAAACCACTAGACCCAGTGTTGGAACAATTATATATTATGAAGTCTATGTAATGTAAAACCGTGACTGTAGCGCCACGCCGCAGCTAAAAATAACGATATGTTTTTTTTTGGTATATTAAAACTGCAGGAAGTCACTGCGCTATGTGTTACTAAGTCTTCGCTTTTTTTTAAATCCTTGTTTTTAAATTCCATCCAAATTAAATTAATTTAAATTAAGATGTTTTTAGTTTAGGGGGTCATTGTAGAAGCGTGCTCGTCGCGAATCCTGCCAGCCCTTTTCAGGGCTGCAATTCTACACAGCTGCGCACCCATGCAAACGGGAGTTAAGGCGTCCCCCCAAGGCGACGCACACCAGCTCGTCCCCGTTGGTGTGGAATGCAGCGCGCAAAGCGGCGATGGGGACCGCCACCCGTCACGCACAGCCCGACACGGCGGAATGTGGAGGACGGAGTGCAGAGTTGGCACGTGGAATGTTAGAGGGGGCATGAGAGATAAGACGAATGAGTTGATCGAAATAATGAAAGAAAGAGAATTAGATGTCGTGTGTATGTCGGAGACCAAACGGAAAGGCAGTGGTACTGAAGAGCTCCCTGGCGGGACGTTAGCTATATGGTCCGGAGTCCCGGAAAGCGAGAGCGCCTGCCAGGGAGTGGGGGTGCTGTTGTCGTCCCGGTTGGTCGATCTTATGACTGAATACAAGGTTGTGAACTCAAGACTTCTCTGGGTTCGCTTTAAACTGGGACTGACAAAGTTATTCCTTTTGGCTGTTTATGCGCCGGTAGCTTCGTCGTCCAGGGCTGAGCTGGAGGAGTTTTGGGATAATGTAAGAGAAGTTCTAGATTTGGTTAAGGGAAACGAAAGAACTGTTGTATGTGGTGATTTGAATGGATGGGTAGGTATCGCTCGACCAGGATACGAGTGGATGCTTGGAAAGTTTGGCGATAAAAGGGTTAATGATGCTGGCAAGCTTATACTGGCTGTATGCAAGGAAAAGGGTCTTCTTGTGACAAACTCTATGTTTAATCACAGGAAAATCCATATGTACACTAGAGAAAGAAAGAATGAGAGAAGTAGTTGATTGATTTGTTCCTGGTGGATGACCGACTGCGAAAACAGGTGATGGATACACGAGTGTTCAGGGGTACTGACCTGGGAACGGATCACTATCTAGTAATTACTAGATTTAGGGGTTTGTTCGCGGGTTGGCGCTACCGGACTGCAGTAACAGAACCACAGTCGGTCTGTCGCATCCGAAGCTGGAAGCTTCAGGAAGCGGATACTAGGGACAAATATCACACGAGGGTAGCCGAAAAGCTTGACACCATCGATGGCAGGAAAGAATGTGTGGAGAGAACATGGCAGAAACTTAGGGATGGAATGGTAAGTGCAGCGGAAGAAGTATGTGGAACGACAAAAAGAGGTAGTAGTAAAAGAAGAGATGCATGGTGGAATGATGAAGTGAGAGAAGCTGTAAAAAAGAAGAAAAAAGCATGGCTAGACTACTTGGCCTCTAGTAACGATAAGCATATGAGAGAGAAGATGAAAGAAAGATATAAGGTGCAGAAAGTTCATGCGAAAACATTGATTGAGGAAGTACGTGAAAGGTGTAGAATAGAAGCGGATGAGAGGTTGTCGCACAACTTTAAGGAAAACTCCAAACTCTTCTGGAAAGAGGTTGGAAGGTCCCGGAGTGGTGCGACAGCCTTAAGAATGAACAAAGTGCTTTCGAGAACCAATGACGTCCTCTCAGAAAAATCGGACTTCATGCAGCGATGGAGTGAATTTTATAGAGAAATGTATGCGTGTCATGATCTTAGTGAAGGATCCGGGGGTGACGCCATGACTGGCACGCCAGACACGGACCTCGATGACACTGAGGTCATCATGAGCATGAAAGAGATTGAACGTGCGATTCGAAGTTTGAAATGTGGTAAGGCTGCGGGACTAGACAGAGTTACTGCTGAAATGGTCAAGTACGGTGGGCCTCGCGTCTGGGACTGCTTTCGTCTGCTGTGCAATTTGTGCTGGCGGACGGGAGATGTCCCGGATGATTGGCGATCCGCGGTCATTGTGATTTTATATAAAGGTAAAGGTTCACATTTTGACTGCGGGTGCTATCGGGCGATCAGCTTGACCAGTTTAGCAAGTAAAGTTTACTCGAAGGTTTTGACACGTAGGATGCAAGAGAAATCGGAAAGATTCTTATGGGAGGCACAATGCGGATTTAGACCTGGAAGAGGATGCACGGATCAAATGTTTTCTCTCCACATGATCACGGAAAAGCTTCTGAGTGTTAACCAGAGGATTTTCTGTGCTTTTGTGGATCTGGAGAAAGCATTTTATAAGGTTATAAGGAAGAAAATGTGGGAACTGTTCCCGGGATATGGTGTGGATGGTCGATTGTTAAGGGCTGTGCAGTCACTTTATTATGACTGTAAAGCCTGTGTGCGGGGTAGGGCATGACCTGTCGCCCATGTTTAGCGTCCAAGCGGGCGTAAAACAGGGTTGTGTCATGTCTTCCTGGCTGTTCATACTGTATCTCGACAGCTGTTTACAGAAGCTGAAAAATAGCTGTTTGGGTGTGAAATTGGGTGACATTAAAGTAAATTTTCTGCTGTATGCTGATGATGCAGTGCTTATTGCTCCATCAGAAGCAGAACTGCAGGCATTAGTCACGTGTATGAAAGAGGAATGTGAAATTAAAGGTCTCCGTTTGAATGCTAATAAAACTAAGGTTCTGGTATTTGAAAAGGACGAAGAGAGAACGAAATGTGAAATATGGGTAAATCAGGAATGTCTAGAATAGGTAAATGAAATTGTATACTTGGGGAGTGCTTTCAGCCGGGATGGAAGTTGTGATTTAGATGTGGATAGGCGTGTCGCTGCCGGAAACAAAGTCAATGGTGCCCTGAATGCATTAGTCAAAAGGCAAGGCGTGGTGAAGAGTGCACGCCTTGCACTACATAACGCAGTGTTGGTACCGACTTTGTTATATGGCAGCGAAACCTGGGTATGCCAGAAGAAGCATAAAAGCAAGTTGAATGCTGTGGAGATGCGATCCCTTCGTAAAATGTGTGGCGTTACCATAGCCGATCGAAAGCGAAACGAAGAGATTCGCAATATGGCAGGATTGAAAGATGACCTTATCACAAAAATTGATAGGGGCGTACTCGAATAAATCCCTTTGGGCACGTTGAGCGAATGAGTGAAGACCGAATGGTGAAGAAAATATATAGAGCGAAAGTAAATATTAAAAGGTGTCGAGGTAGACCGAGACTAACTTTCGAAGACTATGTGAGCAAATTGCTCGAAGAGGGGAAGGTCAAAAGTACTCGGATACCTAGACGTGCATGTATGAAGAAGTTAATGAACCTGAAAGAAGCGAAAGAGGTATGTAAGGATCGTGACACTTGGCGATCTGTTCTCTCTGGCTACCCCGGTAGGGATTGTGCGTGAAGATAAGTAAGTAAGTATGTTTTTTAATTTCAATAGAGAAGGAGGCTGGGTACTACCACGTGTTTGGGACCCTATAATCAATAAAATTAAAACTAAACACAAGCATACCACTGCAAGACCTCAGGACATAATCAGTTCATTTTGCGTAGATCGGACTATAAACAATAATTAAAAAAGCTGAAGGTACTCCGGGTTTAACAATGACATCGGGACGTCAGTCACCTCAGTCCCCGTGACCATGGGTGCTGGAAACCACCCGAAACCCGAAACCGAAAAAATAATTAAAAGTATAATTGAACGCGATAAAATCCGTAAAAGTAGTTTTAATAAATTAAACTCAATTAAATGAGGAATTTTACATTGCACGTGGCAATACTTGTGGCGCAGGCAGCCGTCAAGTAGATAATAACACAGACTAAATCACAGAATAAATAATAGTACTACCACAGTCTATAAATCCATAATCTAATGTAAAAAAACATATGGATTTGTTTTTATTATACTGTGGTACTACTACGTAACTAAATTAATAATAGTACTAACAAACGCATCTCCGATGTTGCCAGGTTTTCAAATTTGCTGAATTGTAAGCAAAACATCTATTTTATATAACAACGAATTGTTTATATAAATTTTAAATTAATGTTTTATTAAAGAAAAATTGTTCAAAAATGGTAATTATAATATCAAAGAATACATAAATGAATATAACCCACATGCGGTGATCGCCACCATGTTGGTTCTATAGAAATACATTCAAAAATTGTATAAAATAAATTATTGTAAATTGAAATATGTTTAAAAAGTTCCCGTTTGGTTTATTACCGGTTCTTCCCAGGACAGAGATTTTTTAGGGTTCCGTAGTCAACTAAGAACCCTTATAGTTTTGAAATTTGGTACCAATATGTGTATCAATCACGCCGACAAAGTGGTAAAATAAAAATTGGAAAAAAATGTTTTATTAGGGTAGCCCCCCTATATGTAAAGTGGGAAGTGATTTTTTTTTTAATTTCAACCCTAACGTGTGATATATTGTTGGAAAGGTATTTAAAAATGAATAGGGGTTTACTAAAATCATTTTTTGATAATGTCAATAATTTCGGAAATAATCGCTCCAAAAGTAAAAAAAATGTGTCCCCCCCCCTCTAACTTTTGAACCATAAGTTTAGAAAATATGAAAAAATCTGAAAAGTAGAACTTTATAAGGGCTTTCTAGGAAAATCATTTCTAACTTGGATGGAAACAACAGTATCCACTACCGGGAGCAGTTGCAGGAGCGCGGAGCACTGCTGGAGCGCGAACATAAGGGTTACCCACCTTTAAACTCATAAGTAGGAACACTTATTGTGACGGACGGGAAACTACGGAACCCTACACTGAACGTGGCCCGACACGCTCTTGGCCGGTTTTTTTTCCGAACAATTGGTAAATAAAAAAGTGACTTTCAGTATTACTTTCAATAAGTATTATGCAATAATCAATCAAAATAAAAATCAAAAATCCAATTGCTAGAATGAGTTTAGAGATAAAATTGATATATTTTCGACCCTCCTAACAAGCTCCGTCGCACCTTAAGCACGGTAACTTTATTATAGATAAAATTACCGTGCCTCCTTTCTTCTTCTTTTTTCCTTTCCGCTTCTATAGATTTTTAGTTATATATAGTATTTCGTTATCATTTTTTTAATCTTTCTTTATAATAGAAATATAGGTACACAGTACTGAGAAAGTTATTTGAATGTTGTATCCGCTTGTAATTATTTGTACATTTTAGTTCTTATCGCTTCGTTGTATTTAATTAGCATGTTAGAATGAGGAATGATACAAAAGTTGGTGGATCAACAAACAAAAAAAAAAAACAATAATCTATGTTGAATAAAAATCATTCATTTCATTTCAATGATTCTTTATTTTTTGGTAATAGTATTTCGGTAAAAGAAAAAAGGGGGCTGAATCAGTATAAACGTTGGATTCCGCTGATAAGAGAATTGAGGTTGCTTAAATCAAAGGAACTGTAGTAATTTACCTTTCTAACACTGCTACTTGTATAGGACTATGGTGTCGACGAATGAAAGCCAGGTAAGAGACTCGTGTCCTGATATAACCAGCTAGACCACAGTGAGATTGATGGTTTGGTAGTGCAATGGCTGTGGGTCCAGTTCCGAAGCCTACGGGCCGCAGGTTTGATTCACAGATGGAACAAATTATTGGAATGACATGTAAAAATTATTTTAGGTTTGGAGGATATTTATATGTGGTAGAGCCACGCTGCAGCTATATTATAGTTGTAGCACGAAAGGGTCGGGTCGGTTCTACCGGAGAAGGACCACACTCTCACAGGATACCAGCCTAAAACAGCAGCTTAATACTGCTGTGTGTATGGTAAGTGTAGAGAACCGGATACCCTTTTTTACTGGAAACGAGGCATTCCATCTTAGTCCTCAGGGGTGACAACCCATCTGCGTTTTGATTCTTAATCCAAGATAAATGTAGATGTCTATGGGCCACAGCATCCACTTACCATCAGGTGAACTGTGTGCTCGTTTGTCCATATTCTATATAATATGTAAAACACCAAGAGAAATAACTATTATGTAACTGTATGTGGTACCGCTATTAAAAAAAAACTGCGTTTCTGAGCTCTGACCTTACCTGTCATGTGCTGTAGCCTTTTCCGAAAATAATAAATGTCTTTAGGACCATAATTGTAATATAATAAAATTATTTAACTTTTAAATGCTATCCTTGTTTTCGACAAGTAATTATTATTTGACTACTGAGTCAAATGGATAATAAATATCTTGAAAATGTAAATTACTTTACCAGAGCTCAAAGAGACGCTTTATTATTAAGTGATAAGATGACATATGTAACATCTAACTTGTTATTATCAATGAAAGGTCAAGGTCGTTCAGCGAGCTATAGAGAGGGCTTTGCTCGGAGTTTCTCTGCGTAATAGACTTCGTAATGAGGATATTTGTAGTAGAACCAGAGTAAAAGATATATATCCCAACGGATCAGTATGTATAAGAGGCAACAGGCCGCCCCGCGGTATCAATATATCGGTTCTTCGAGCTAATATCTTGAAAATGTAAATTACTTTACCAGAGCTCAAAGAGACGCTTTATTATTAAGTGATAAGATAACATATGTAACATCTAACTTGTTATTATCAATGAAAGGTCAAGGTCGTTCAGCGAGCTATAGAGAGGGCTTTGCTCGGAGTTTCTCTGCGTAATAGACTTCGTAATGAGGATATTCGTAGTAGAACCAGAGTAAAATATATATATCCCAACGGATCAGTATGTATAAGAGGCAACAGGCCGCCCCGCGGTATCAATATATCGGTTCTTCGAGCTAGTTGCGAGTACTGGTAAGCAAAATGTAGACCGGCCAACCAATATATGGAGCGGCGACTTGGTTTGTGGCATTACTTTGGGGCCTTCCATCATTAGGTGCAATCAAGTCAATCACGACTTTTTTTCTAAACTTAGACTCTCGTCATCAGTCGGTGAGATAACGCTGCCCGTCTCGTCGAGATCTCTCGATATCGATATCTCGTACATCTGATTGCCTGGTATGATTCGACGTCTCTTCAACGTCACAATGCTCCAACTCCAAATGCTCCACACATTTTATCCAAACATGAAGGCGGATTTTTTGCGAGCGAATCGAAATTATAATATAACCGCATTCATATGGCAACTACGAGCATTTGCGATGCGCTGCCTGTCTGTCTCGTCACGAGGTCGCTCGATATCGCTCCCTCGTACAGCTGATTGCCTGGTATGATTCGACGTGGCATGTGACACATTTCTAAAGAATTTTTGCGAACAAATCGGAAATTAAACCACCGCATTCATTCATTATACAGACAGATATGGCAACCACGAGCATTTAATACTTAAGTACTTGACTATTTACTATAAGTACTTTTTAATTACGTAGGTACTGTAAGAGAATATGATGTCTGACAGATGTACGGATAAATCAGCGAATCACATCGAATAATGAAAAGGTTTCTATTATTTTATTATGCCTCCTTTTTTGATAAATAAATTCAGACGGACGGAAAGGAGTGCTTTACCAGCTACAGAGACTTTGGACATATAGTTTTTATTAGGTACTTTTTTTATAGAATAAGGGTGACAAATGTGCAAACAGTCCACCTGATGGTGAGCGAGTTCTGTGGCACATAGACATCAACATCTATCCGCAGTCAAGAATTAAAATGCGGATGCGTTGTCGGCGCTGAGGACTAAGATGGAATGCCTCTTATCCAGTAAAAAATGTCTCCAATTCCTTTACATTCACCATACTAAAGCTGCTATTTTACGACATATCCCAACGAATCGGTAAACTAAAGTGGTAAAACGCTGGTATTCTGTGAGAGCGTGGTCCTTCCACGATCGAGCCGACCCATTCGTGTTACAACTATAATATAGTTGTAGCGTGGCTCTACCTCATTTAAAAGAGTATCAACTAATCAAGAAACGGCCACGATCTAATATTCAATACTATATAATAATACTATCAAAAGATTTTTGAGACGTTGTTTTTGTATAAAAATAGTAGATACTTTATTTTGCGACCGAGATTACAAGTCTGCGACAGACAGTATTTATTGTGTCCCTGAGTCACTGGCGCTAAATATGCAAAGTAAACAAATATCGCATGGGCGGACGTCACGTCATACTGATATTTTGCAACTCGACTGTTTCCTTAGCAAACATGTTGATAAGCTATGTTGCCCTGGTAACTGGATAGCAGTAGGTAGTATTGTTTAAAGAAAGATTTTTTCTAATATCGCGACCTTTCCTAATATCGTCTCAGAATAAATAATAAGTACTGTGTAGTATCGTTTCCATTTCATACATAACAGCCAATCAAAGTTCACTCCTGAACATAGGAACATAGGCCTCCTCATAAAGTATACTTGCCAGTGTTGCCAGGGTTAGTAGGCGAGATTAGTAGGAGAGAGAGTTAGTAGTTGGTCTTCCAGACTGCTGCTTGGTTTATATTTGGTATGATAATTAATGGAGTAGTAAATATTTCATACCGGCACTAACATTGATGCGAACATGAAAAGAAATTGATAGCAGAATCATTATTTATGATTAGGAAAAACAGGCGGCAGTAAATGAAGTAAGTGGTTTTGATAAGATTATCAATATATAACCTACATTTTTTATTTAATATTTTGTTAAAAGGTTTTAACACGTTAAACGCCATGTAAGAAATGTGATTTTTACTCCAAAAATTTTTTTGTAGTCATTTTGTTAATAATCATGATATATGTATAGAAATCAGTTTTTATCGAAATCAAAAATACAGTTTTCAAGTTATTGCTGAAAAACTAGCCGCGGGCACCTGTGACCCCCATGGCGCTCAAAAGCAAAAAAAGTTATTTTTCGTTTGCATGCGCCACGCCGCCCACCCCGCCGGTCACCCCGCGCTCCAGTCTATCGACGGCGCTTGCGCGGAGAGGTTATGTTCGTTTGGTTTTTGGCTAATTAGAATACGTCTAAAGCATATTTCATGTTAGTTATGTTTAGTAATTCATTGCGATGGAAAATAATATAGTATCTAATAATGAGGAACGCGATTTTTGCGAATTTCAAATGGATTTGGCGGACTTTGAATTGTCGCAAGAAGATTTGCAAGAGATTGAGACTTTGGAGTTCAACGCACTTCAGACATCGTTCAGGGACATCAGTAGCGACGATGAGTCTGAAAATTTACATGTTCCGAAGAAAAGAAGACGTATGGTTATCAATTCGGACAGTGAAAGCGATTCAGTAAAAGATTTTGTCCTACAAAGTTTACCTACTTCTTCAAACACGTACACAAAATGGAAGAACCCTACTGGATGCACTGCTCGAGTGATACCCTTCACTGAGCCCACAGGTATGAAGTTTCCTTTTTCAAGAGACTTAAGTCAAGGAGATCCAGAGGATTTTTATTCTTTGTTAGTTGACGATTCCTTGTTTGAAATAATTGCTGAACAAAGTAACCTGTTTGCTACGCAAAGCTTTGGAGATAAAGATTTCAAGCCATGTTCTCGCTCACATACATGGCAGCCAACCGATAAGCATGAAATAAAACGATTTTTTGGACTAATTTTATTCATGGGCCTTGTGAAATTGCCATCAATTAGTGATTACTGGAGTACAGATGACATATTTCAACAACCGTTTCCTCGCACAGTGATGACTAGGAACAGATTTGAATTACTTTTACAGTAACTACGCTTTGCCGACAATTACAACTTGAATCCGAACAATCGCATTGGAAAAATCAGGTATCTTGTGAATTTGTTAAATGATAAATTTAAAGCCTACTATGCCCCTAAAGAAGAACTGTGTGTCGACGAAAGTATGATTCCTTTTAGAGGTCGAGTCACTTTTCGACAATATAACAAATCTAAAAGGCACAAATACGGTATAAAATTGTTTAAAGTTTGTACAAATCCTGGTTATACTTTAAAAATACAGGTATACAGTGGAAAAAATATTGATATTGAGAATAATACCCCTACAAAAATAGTATTATCCCTGTGCGATGAACTCTTGAATAAAGGCCACACCATTGCCACTGATAACTGGTACACCAGCTTGGAACTGGCGTACGAATTACTAAAAAACGATACACATTTCCTGGGGACAGTGAGAAAGAACAGAAAGTACTTGCCTATGAAAGTAGTAGAAACTAATTTAAAACGAGGTGAATTCGTAGCACAAGAAAACGATTTTGGCATCACAGTATTAAAATGGAAAGATAAAAGAGATGTTTTAATGCTGTCTACAAAGCACATGGACAAATTTACTCGATTAAATGTCAGAGGCAAGGCGGTGCAAAAACCAGCAATGGTTATTGATTATAACAAATGTAAAGCTTCAGTCGACATGAGTGATCAGATGACAGCTTATTCAACTCCACTGAGAAAAACTGTCAAATGGTATAGAAAATTGGCCATAGAATTGCTCTTGAATACAGCTGTGGTAAATGCGTTGATAATGTATAAGGAAACCACTAAGAAAAATATTTCAGTAGTAGATTATAGAAAAAAATCTCGTTCAATATCTCACTAAATCAGGACGTCCAGAAACAGGTAACTTGGCACTTGAATTACGTCCAAAACGACGAAAACATGAACTTGTCAAAAAAGAGGGACCTGTACGCAAAATGAGACGATTTTGTGTCGGCTGTTACAAGAACAATGTAGAAAAGATGTCGAGAAAAGACGCAAAAAATAAGACCCTGAAAGTGCCTACCTATTGTTTGCAGTGTGATGGTCAGCCACATTATTGCCTGCCATGTTTTAATAGAGAGCATCGAACGTAATTTGGACAATAATTTTTGTTTGTAATATTTTCAATATAATAACTTTTAAATTATTATCTAAATTGTTTTGTGAGCCTTTCTATGACCACGTGTAAAATATTGATATTTCTTTGTGATTGATATATTATTATGTTATTAAAACATTAATACTGTAAAAGATTTTTGTATCTTTTGAATCTTAAAACTACGATATTTAAAACCAAATTTTATATGAAACATTTTTTTTTGCGTATTTTTCCCTACTTCTCATAATTTAGTACCTATTTTCTAAATTTTACTAGGCAGGTGTGTCCCACTGCAAAGGATTGCTCTCAAGCGCCGCGCCGGTCACTCACATAGGCGAAATAAACGACACGCGTGACCGGTGGCGCAAAAAAGCACTTTAAATTTAGATCTCGCATGTGGTCACCGGTGTCCCCCATGGCGCAATAAAGCAACATACATGAGGTCACCGGTGCCCCCCATGGCGTTTAACGTGTTAATATGTGTGGTAATTTTACTAATTCAGCCATGTGGGGATATAGCTCAGTGGTAGAGCATTCGACTGCAGATCGAGAGGTCCCCGGTTCAAACCCGGGTGTCCCCTAAAACATTACTTTTAGATTTTTTAAAAGCAACCACGTCATGTTTTCTTTTGTCAACTTTTTTTTATAGCTTAAGAGTAAAAAGCGAACACACAGTGTACCTGATGGTAAGTTGCTGTGGCCCATAGACTTCTACATCTATCCTCGTACCTCGTTTTAATTCATCGATTGTGAACAAAATGCAGACGCGTTGTCGGTAGTGTCTCCGGTACTCTACACTCACCGTATGAAACACAACAGCATTAAGCTGCTATTTTACGCTGGTGTTCTGTGAGAGCGTAGTCCTTCCCCGGTCGAGCCGACCCATTCTTGCTATAACTATACTATTAATATAGCTGCTATATGGCTCTACCACGTTGTAAATACTGTCAATAAAAATTGTTAGTTTTTTGGTTGTAGTCACATTTTCTTATGCAGCAGATTTTGTCAAAATTCAGAAACTTGTGAAATAAAACTAAACAGATTAGTAGGTTTTTATTTTGCGGTTTAAGTAGAATCCCTCACTCTATTTTATTACGTGAGTCGTAAGAGATATAATAGAATTGCCAAAAAATGTTATGGTTTCCAATAGATGGCGCTAATAACTATCTCGTTTACGCCAGGCGTAAATACGTAGGGTAGGGACGGTCTGCAGCGTGATAGGTGCAAGACGTCTAGAACTACGATCATCAATCCGCCTCCCAAGTGAGATAGCAGGAAGTCCACAGCGGGAGAGGCAAATGCCCAGCCCTGACATTTATTATGTGGGCTAAGAAAGTTAACAAAATATGTAATTTATACATACCATATATGAAAAAATGCCACTAACATTTTTTTATTATATTTTACATTAACACATTATGAAATTGATTCATCAATAAATACCACTAATTGCGTGGGGATTCGATAGTTTTTGATTGATTTATTTATTTAGTTAAAATTTTTTGTTTTTATTTTTTTATTACCGATTTTATATCGATTTATAATTATTAAGACCTAGATTATTTATATATATTTTTAAGACCGATATTATTTAATTTTATCAATGTAAAAGCAAAAAAAAATGTAAAATATTTTTTACTTTTAATCTGTTCACCTGTTAAACTCTATTTTTTCCAGACGGTAAAAAATCATCCAGTATAAATAAAGTTGAAGAGGCAGTTATTTGTATGTCATTAAAACATGAACAGTATTTTTTTTTTAATTTTTATCTATCCGTCCGGGCTAATCTGCAAAATGTCTACACAGATTGTAATGAAACTTGACGAACAGAACAATACCAAGAAACTTCATTTTTTTTAAAAACCAAAAAATTATCAAATAAAAGCGCTCTGATAATCATCAGTTACAGTTGTGGATTTAAGGTAATCACCTTAAATCTATATAACGCAACAATTATAGATCCCTCTTTACGGTAGTGGTTAAAACCGAGGTTTGTATCTCCTTCAGAGGGGCCCTTGAATCACATCGACTTTTCCTGTAGAAACCCAGGTTTCACGTAATATTTTATTTTACATATAAGAATTTGTTAACATACCTTGTCGGTGAGAGCAGGGTCGGCCCCGTGGGCTAGCAAGAGTTCAACGATGTCTGCTGCATCAGCAGCGCACGCCGCGTGTAAAGCTGATGAGCCAACCTGGTAATTGGTAAATATTATTATTACACAGTAGAGCCATGTCGCAGCTATATTATGGTTGTAGCACGTATAGGTCCGCTCGACCGGGGAATAACCACCCTCTCACAGAAGATCAACGTCAAATAAGCAACTCAATGCTGCTGTGTTTCGTATAGTGAGTGTAGAGAACCGGAGGCCGTTTGTACTGGATACGAGGCATTCCATCATAGACCCGATTGGTGACAACGCATCCGCATTTTAATTCTTAATCGAGGATAGATGTTGATGCCTATGGACCACAGCATACGCTTATCATCAGGTGAGCTGTGTGCTGGTTTAAACCTTTATTCTAAAAAAAACTATTAAAAATCCATGGCTGAACATAGGCCTCCTAAGGAATGCCACGAAGCACGGTCCTAAGCCACCTGCATTTACTTTCTGCGTGTGTTTACCAGGTTCATCTAGTGGGGGGCCGCCCTACGCTACGCTTTCTGGTACATTTATACCCATCGGTAGTCCGTTCTTCGAGCTATATGACCCATTGCCACTTCAGCTATCTAAACCGTTAGGCTATGTAGGTCACTCCGATTCTTCTGCGGATATACCCATTTCGAAGTCAATCACGCAGGTAATTGGTAAATTTCTGTTTCATTATGATATATGTAATATATTTGATCATGTCAAGATCGTGCCAAATGAGTGTCCGTAGTCTCTGCCTACCCCTCTGGGTGACAGGCGTGACGGTTTATGAATTATGATTGTGATCATATATTTGCGCTCATAAATACTATTGTTAGAAATACTACACAACACTACATAATAACAGCGTAAAATAGCAGCGCTGTGGTTCGTATGGTGAGTCTTAAGATCCGGAGACTTTTCATTGGTAAAGAAGCATTCCATTTTAATAAGAGGTGACGACGCATCTGTATGTTGATTCTTAATCGAGGATGGATGCATATGTCTATGGGTCTCAGCATTCACTTTACATAAGGTGGACTGTGTGCTCGATCGTGGACGTATAATAAAAGGTTTTTTTAGGTACGTTCATTCATGCCCTCGATCTTGAAAAATATACTAACTCTATAATTGTTATTATGAAATTGTCATATTAGAATATAGAGATATTTTTAAAAGTAGGTTCATTATACTTTAACGATAAGTTTATCAGTGGGTAAATAGTGGGTATATTATGTATGTATTATAGTATTCTATGGGTATAACAGTTTCTATTCTTCTTCGTTAGATGAGACGTATTATAATTGCTAGGTGTTAAGTAGCTGAACAAGAGAATTGATGATCCCGAATAGGTTTGCCAGATCGTAACACCAAAATTTGGAAGACCAAAATATCTGGACAAATTTTGAAAATGCCGGGATTTTGGAGTTGCTGTCGGGAGATATTATTATTAAAAATAAAAAGTATATTTTTTTAATTAAGAAGCTACAAAAATACTTTAAACGAAACTAATATAAGTACACCACATGTATTTGGCGTTGGACTTTACTAGCGTTCATTAATTTAGTTCCTTTAGTAGTGTTCAGAAAATATTTAAAATTCGAACAATTATTTATTTCAAAATTCAGTCCAATTACTATCTCAGCGTTTATTAAATCAAAGGCCATACGTTAACTTTCCGAGAAGCTGTTTGTCTGGAGATTTTAAGTTTCGTCGGAACTCTGGAGATCATTTAAAATGTAGGGAGATTCCAGACGAATCCCGACCATCCGGCAAACCTAATCCCAGATGTGCTTCAAATTTTAAGCCGTCCTGGTCATTTTTCACATACTACAATAGATGTTTAGGTACATTTTTGTGGCATTTCGTCATAGTCATATTCATAGTTAGTAGTGGCATAAATATTGTTAATCGATCTTTCGAAGTGGGGATTTGACTGTCCAAATAGACAATAAATTAATTTTATCTCCATTATTTTTAACCACATCATTAATCGTGCACATCGTATGGTAACTTATTTCATTCTTTATATAATAAAGTTTTACCACAGAATAAATACAAAATAATACTTACATTATTTTGCAAATGAACATCCGCACCGAATGCAAGTAAGTGCTCCACAATACCTCTGCAGCCCTGGGCGCACGCCATTTGTAACGCCGTTACGCCATTCTGCATTATAAAAAAAACATTTTATTTTTCAGGATGAATTTTGCCATTTCTATTAGTTATTTATTTCATTCATTCATATATTCATAGTTCACTGTTGAGCGTAGGAGGGCTTTCCCATAGACTGCCTCAGAGGCTCACAGGAAGGATATTTGCTATACTTGCCTACACACATATTCTTTGTTTTGTTCCCTGCGCAACAACATAGTGCATTCTGTATGATTACTCAAACTGGAGATTCTTATGTTACCACAAACTCACTTTATTTTTCTCTCAGATTGTAGAATTTTGGGCACGCGATGCTTACGGTGCGGTGATACGGGATTTTTCTAAGTATTGTAATTTTTATTTAATTTATTTTACTATTATAGCAAAATACAGACAGTAATTAGATTTTCGAAACATTCTTCCTTCAAATTAATTAGGGTTCTGAGATGCGTTACGAGTTTTTACAGAGGTGACAGTTGCGCTGTGTTTACAACTATGATGATGATGTGAAAATAGAGACATTTTATATACCCTATGCCAGTCATTTACAATAAATAATAACGAAGAGGAATCTATCTAATTTAAAACCACATATTTTATACATTCAATGAATGGAAATCATTGCAGGCTGAATGGGCCACTAATTTCGAAAAAATTACACCGACTGAATGACATCAACAAGTATGACCGACCATGAGCAATGTCGTGACTACTGGGAGTACATAAAACACTATACCTTGTTCTTTTGAATACCACGGTATTTGTATTCTGTAACTACAGTACAGAAATAAGAGTATGTATTGTCTTTAAGCTGTGGTATACAACATATTATGTGAAGTTGTGAGTCCGCACACACCCAAAATAGTAGTATTATTCTGTGATAGTTAGTATCGTAGTCATACAAAATCACTGTATAAATGAAATTAAATATTATTTTTAAACTCAACCAGGTTTTCAGGCCATCCTCCCCTAATATTTTAATTACTAAGCAAACATAATATTAAACTAACATTATCAGTAGTATCAACTTGACAGTCCGTCTCGAGTAGAGTTCGTACGAGTTCAGTGTGTCTGTGAACAGCGGCAATATGGAGAGGAGTGCGACCAGAGTTGTCTCTCGCTTCACGCGATGCTCCTTTGGATACTAGGAGAACAGCGGTGTCTGAGTGACCTCCTTCGCATGCTACATGTAGTGCTGTACGTCCAGTCTGTAAAAATAATGTTATGTTATTTAAGTAAATAATGGAAAAGCCTGTAATCTTAAAGCAGCAAACAAAATGTCTGTCAGTCCATTTTTTACTCCTCTATAATTTCGCCTAGGAGTAATGATGCCGTTAATATGTTCATTTATTTCTTCTAGATTACTCGTAAAAATTAATTTGAAAGAAAATTACTTGTATTGCAAGTCATATAATACTATTTATAATTAATCGAATATCAATGTAATGAATCAGTTTCTCTTGACCTTTTAACATTATGTACATGTAACTATTATGTACCGACTGTATGATTTCTTATATACGCGAATACTACATATTTAAATAATACTAGTTTTTTTACGGATTTTATCGCTTATATTTAACTTTTTAAATACCCGACGTTTTGAGCACTTTACAGCACCCATGGTCACATCTTAGCCCCGTAACCATGGGTGCTGTAAAGTGCTCGAAACGTCGGGTATTTAAAAAGTTAAATATACGATATAAAATCCGTAAAAACTAGTATTATTTAAATATTATGTACTTCATTAATGTGCTATGTGTGGTAGTGAATAGCATGTTTTTTTTTCTAAATAAAAACATGTTTAGCAATAAATTTTAACTTAGCTTAATTAGCTTGTATTGGCAATCTATGTTACTACATAGTGGGTCGAGAAAAATGCGATTTGTGGTGACTTCACTTTTTATACACACAATAATAATAATTAATGATAATTTGTGTGTAATCGCTTGGAGACGATTCCAGGGCGGGACAGCCTGTATAGGCAATCACTGCCGATAGTGTGAAAGAAAATGTAAAAAATTTGTTTCGAAAGATATTTGTTTCAAAATTTTTAAAAGGAATGATATCTGATATTCCATATCAGATCTCATTCCTTTTAAAAATTTTAAATCTGATATTCTATATCAGATATCACCATTTTCTGCATGATCGGCTCGGTATGTCAAAGATAGTCTAGACCTGTCAATATAGGTGCAATGCGTTTTGTGTTGCCTTAAGCTATTGAATCTTTGTTGTGGGCGGGAAGCTCTAGGTCCATTTTTAATGAGATTCAGAAGCAATATTTTTGATTGGTTACAAACAAAAGGGTGTTTTAATAGCGGAAAAATATCTACTACTGAAATAATTGAAAGACGCTGCAAAGGAAACATTGAGAAGATGCGCCTGTGCGTGCCAAGGCGCATTTAGATGGCTGCTATAAAATTTTGAAACATCCATCCTATAGCTCAGATTTATTTAAGTCTCAAGCGATTATTATTTATTTCCTGAAATTAATAAAGAACTTCAGGGGAAAAAATTGCAGTCAAGACAGCGTTTTCTGCTCTTATTTGAGAGGAAAGTCAAATAATATTTCTGACAGTTTAAACATGTTAAATATACGATTTGATAAGTAAGCTTTGTGGGGAATATATTCAATATAAATATATATAATTGATAGAATCAGGCGTTACTTTGCGGAAATCCATTATAATAAATAATTTATTACTTTGCAACCTTCCGCTAACTAATTACAATGATGTGTCTTACCTGGATTGAAGAGCACCTCCCGCCCTCCCTCAATTGCATGCACTAACTCCGTCACCACTAGTCCCGGCACCAATACTTCAAACACCACTATTCCAGGTAAGACACACCATCGACGGCAATACGACACGTGTTTCGCCTCTACACGAGGCATCTTCAGGTAATGTAGACTCTACGGCGACTGACCGCTAAGTGAGCGGCGAGCTTTTTTTTTTTTGCGCCCGAAGCAATTAAAGGGCTACCCTATACGTAGGGAGGCGGAAAATGCATTACGCATACCACGATAGCCGGTCTATCGTGGTTATGAGGGGCTCACTGTCCTACCGGGGACCCTAAGTGACACCCTCTAAAAACCGCCTTTGGGGACAGGCAACCGGCTGATTAAGCTCTATTGTGCCTTATCATGAGCGACCCTCTTTTGGGAAAAGAGGGCGCAGGCGGCTAAGTGCCGCTGAGGGAGTGCCTACGAAGGCAAATTAAAGTTGGTTAATACAATAATTTAGTTTAATTAGAGTTGGCCTGAGCCGCCAGGAGACAGTTCAGGTCGTTTGACAGTTTATTAGGCGGGTCCGAGAGAGAGTTTCTCAGCCTGCGGACACGATAGCGAGAGGGCGGTGGGGCTGCATAAGAAGCTGCCTCACGAATTAATTGATTTGGGTGCGACTCTGAGACTTTGAAGAAGTTCTCAGAGAGTTTTTTAAGGAATTGTTGAATTGTTGGGAGCTCTAAGTCCCGATGAAGGTCGGCATTACGGACGTACCAAGGTGCGTTCGCAGCTCGACGGCAGAAGAGGTTCTGAACTATTTGGAGTTCATTTAAAATATTAGGGTTTGGGTGGGCAAAGACGGGGCCCGTGTAGGACATGACTGGTCGTATACAGACCTTGTAAAGGGTACGCTTGTTTCGAAGGGACATCTTACTGTGTCGGCCCAACATACTGTTGAGCCTACTCAGATAAAATCGTGCGTGACGGGTTACTCTTTTGACGTGGGGCTTGAAAGTGAGCCCTGTGTCTAGAGTGACACCTAAATATTTGGCGAACGTATGCCAGGGGACAGGGGTCTCTAGCATACGTATTGGTGGGGTGTTTTTGAGACGGCGTCGTTTATAATCGAAGTGAATGGCGGAGCTCTTCTCCGGGTTCACATCGATGCGACATTTTTTGAACCAAGCTCCTAGGTCATCAACTGACTTTTGGATCTTGTTCCGTATGAAGGGTAGTGAGACACCTTTGCAGTAGATGGCAGTGTCGTCTGCGAAGAGGGAGAGTTGAACACCTTTCGACGGGATGGGAATGTCGTTGGTGAACAGGATGTACAGCAGAGGAGCAAGTACTGAGCCCTGAGGGACACCAGCCTTGATAGTTCGCTGTGAAGAAAGCGTGCCTTCGTGTCTAAAACGAAAGGTACGATGTTTTAAATAGGAGGCCACGAAACGAACTAGACGATCGGGGAGACCTATTTTATAGAGCTTGTAGATGAGGCCTGTGTGCCAGACTCTATCGAAAGCTTTAGCTATATCGAAAAAGACCGCGATGGTCTTATGACGACGAGGATAGAAACCGCTGAGGATATATTCCACAATGCGGTGAACTTGTTGGGGACATGAGTGTTTGGCTCGGAAACCGAATTGATGGGGAATGATAAGAGGGTCGCCGTCTGTGGGAAACAGATAGCGCCTCATACGCGTTTGGATGACTCTTTCGAAGAGCTTGCCCATTGCCTTGAGGAGGCTAATGGGGCGATGGCTGGAGGGGGAGGTTGAGAGGCTTGCCTGGCTTGGGAATTCCAATCACAGTAGCCTCTTTCCACGTAGTGGGGAAATAACTGAAGTTGAAGCAGGCGTTGAAGATAATAGATAAAAAGGTTAACACCTGCTCAGGAAAGTGTTTTAGGGCTTGGTTGGAGATGCCATCCGCGCCCGGAGCCTTTTTGGGCTTAAGTCCTTTGATGTGGGATGAAATCTCATCATTGGACACAGAGATAGGTTTGGAGGCCGTAGGGGGTGAGTTCCGGCGGCGGACCTCATCCTCCACTGCCTGGACGTGAGAGGGGTCGGAGCGGCGAGCCGAAACAGCTGCTATTTATACACGCCGACACAACCACTCCCCACCAAAGTAGCGAGTGACGGCGCCGCGCGATAACAAACCTGCGACTAATTTTTATTATTAATATTTTTTAAATATTATTATTATTGTTTTTTATATTGATATTATTATAGTTATTTATTATTATTAATTTTAAAATTATTATTAAAGATTAGCCTTAAAGATGTTTAACAAAGGTGAATTAGAAACATTTGTTTGTTCATTCAGCAGTGCATTGTTACCATTATTATTTTTTAAAATCTCCAACTGTTCCAACACACGCAGCCGCAGCCCCTTATTACAAGTATGTAAGACTTCAAAGGAATGGTCGCTAGCTAGGTTGTGTCCAGTGTCCAAGAGATGTTTAGCAAAATGGGATTTATTAGGATTGCAATTTCTGTACGCGGCCAAATGCTCTTTATAGCGCGTCCCGAAATTGCGACCAGTCTGACCCACGTAAACGGTGTGGCATTCGTCACAAACAAGTTTATAAACACCCGATTTTTGACTAATATTTAACTTATCTTTATTATTACAAATATTCCTAAGCGAATTGCTTGTTTTGAATGTCACGTTAATGCCGTTTTTTCTAAGAGTATTAGCTATGTTTTCGATATGGAGCCTAAGTAGGTCAAACTACCCACATATCGCCGGACACTTTGAGATCGAACCGCGTACAAAGAATTGCTAACAACATGCTTTTGTTTCTTTTTAATAAGATTATTAATGAGATTTTTTGAAAAACCGTTAGAGACTGCAATTTGATAATTTATATTAAGTTCTTTTAAATAATTTTCTTTACTTAATGGAACAGTGAACAGTATATATATATATATATATATATATATATATATATATATATATATATATATATATATACGTACTTCATCATAATCATCATTACAGCCCCTCTTAAATCCAATGCCGCTGCTGAACAAAGGCCTTTGAACAAAGACACATTAATTAAACGCGATAAAATCCATATAATTTTAGTTAATATGTAGTGTTCGCGTGTAATATAAGAAATCAATTCGCTGTAACTTTTTAAATTGACTTTAACTCGCTTGCGACTAGTGTTGCCCAAAATCGGTCTTGGTCTTGCAGTCTTGGTCTTGTTCTTCCATTTTCGCAAGACCAAGACCAAGAACAAGACCGCCTAATTTTAGCAAGACCTAGACCAAGACTGACCGTGCAACATTTGAGCAAGAACAAGACTAAGCCTGCGAGACTCTTGCGTCTTGCAGTTAGGAATGAGTGTCGTTTCAGGGAGTATAGGAGTTCGGGTATACGCTTAGGGACTCTATGAGATGCAAAAAATATATAAAAAAATTTGGAAAATTGGACTTATGCGCATTACGAAAAATACCATAAACATACATAGCGGATGAAAATATCCATTAAAAGAAAAAACAGTGCATCCCTAGTTTTGACCATCGGCACTTTGATAGTGCGCGGTGTCTTGTTGTCAGCATCATCAAAGGTCGAATACTGACCTGTCAAAGAAATTTTGCAGCTATTCGGAAGTACAAGGTCAAGATACACGCGCCGGCGGCTTCTATTGATATCGCATTCAATCATCGCCGCCGCGCCGCACGCACTACATTTGACACTGTTTGAATGCCGCCACAGAGTACATATTCCAAAGAATGAAATAAGTTTCCGGGTGCTCAGAATGGACACGAATACATTATGCTGATTTCGCAAGGAATATTGTAATTAGATAATGGTAAGGATAGGTAGATACCATAATAATTTATTCTAGTAAGTAATTATTATAATATTAATTATATGGGTTTGTAATAATTACTTACTATTATTATTATCACCAAATAGATAAACATGTTCAATAAGTTCACTGCAAATCTCGATTTTTGGAAGTGTGTGTTTTTGAACACAGTGTTCGAATATGTCGTCACCCATTTGATAAATATTGTAGACACTTTTAACACACTTGAAATGTGTAAACATTTTGTACAATGCTAATCGAATAATATAAAAAGTGTGCATATTAAATAAAAAGCGTAAAATAGGATCTATGTACTTTTTAGGAGCCCGAGTATCTCCTAGAGAACCGTTTAAAGAAATTGATTGCATCGAATTGATGTAAATAATAGTGATTTGCACAATTTTAATAGTAGAAATAAAAATAAAATCACAATATCTGCTTTCCGGTTACACAAAGTATATAATGCGTTCTTGGGTAGCGATATACGCTTTTATAATAAGATTCCAAAAGAAATGTTAGATCTTTCACCTTTTCAATTTAAGTCAGACAAAAATTCTTGGAACTGACCTCTCGTACTACACAGGACTAACTAGAAATTTCTAAACCGATTTGGTATCTACATATACATTTGACATTTTATGTTTGACTTATCGCTTTACATAATTATAGAACTATTGTAAAAATATTTTGAAAAGAGCAACTACTGAGTTTCTTACTTTCTCCCATGATTCTTCTCAGTAGAATCAGAACCCCTGGACATGGAAAAGAAAAAATTGGGGAAAACAGTGATTATATGACTATTTAAAAGTGTATTTTTAATGCCTACTTGAATAAAACATATTTGAATTTTGAATTTCAAACGAGTGAAGGCAAATTTAATTTAATTAACGAAGATTAATTCAATCACAAGAAGAACATAATATACACAATTTTATTTACATATTTACATTTCATTTTTACGTAGGCACACTATACCTATCTGGTAACGCATCTACTTTATTAATCTTCTGAAGAATCATTAATTTTATCAAAGGAGGGGGTGGGGGGTGTGGGGGTTCTCTTTGGGGGTTGTGTGATGTTATCTGCCGAACTTTCCTTTGTCGGTCTTTCGGCGTGTACTTACAAATAGTAGTATTTATTTTAATTCCAGTCATTCCCAATTGAGCTTTGCTTCGAGTGTAATGTATTAATTGTTTTTACTCTAATCCTTGTTGTTCTCGGAGTGATAAGTTTACAATTTGACATGAGTGACGAAGAGTAGTGAGAGTTGGAGTTATAGATCTAAAAGACCTGAAAGTAAATTTGATGAGTTTTTCGACATAATTCATGCATCCCAAATTGCTTTGTGTAAATTATGCCAACATAAAAGGTTGAAATAAAAATGAAAAACAGAAACACTTCAGGCTTAAGGAAGCATCTAATATCTTTCCACATAAAGGAATCACAAATATTTCTTCCTGAAAAACCAAAATTAAGTGGAGATATCACAAGCTTTTTTAATAACCACCAGAAAAAGTGGACAGGTAAGAAAAAATATACTTATCACACAATTACATAACACATATATTATGTAACTAGCGGCCGCCTGCGACTTTGTCCGCGTAAAATATCTGATTTCCTATGAGATTTTGAAATTTTCTCGCTGCAAAAGTCTTAACTAAGTATAAAGAGGCCATATAGATAAAGCTTAACTATGCAAGTATTTATTATTTAAAATTAATAAAGTAAATGTCGATTTACCCCAATTTCATCCCCTTAGGGTTAGGATTTCATAAAACAGCTTATTCAGGATTTTATTATTGAAAGCCGATTTTCGTGTCTCTAACTTCAAAAACGTAGGACTTTCATACAAACTTCCAACTCCCATTTCACTCCCTTAGGGATAGATTTTCTCAAAACCGTTTCTTAACTGATCTCTATGCCATAAAAGGAACCTACCTTACAAACTTCAAGTTTGTATGTTTTATAGTTCCTGAGATATCGTTATAGTCAGTCAGTGAGTGGTAGTTTTTATTTATATATATATATATATATATATATATATATATATATATATATATAGATTATAGTGTTAAATATGTATTTATAATTCACTGATATTTTCATTTGTTATTATAATCGGCGAGACACATGATTTACTGTTTTATTTCAGTCTGAAAATAGCAGTGACAACATCACGACGGCTACAGTTGATTGCAACAATTTTCTTTGTCTTCTTGGATGACGTCAATTGCTGGTAGGAGTTACTACGGGGTCACTATACATTATATAGACAACGAATGGAAGTATCGATCTGTAATCCTTGATTTTATACCATCATGCGGTCGACATACTGGGGAAGATATTGCAACGATTTTCACGAATGTTTATTGGGATATGACATAATTGATAAAATACAGGGTATCACGGTCGACAACGCAACAGCAAATACCAAATTTATGTATGAATTGGATAAACAGCCACACTTTGATTCAGACAATCAACATTTTCGGTGCTTTGCTCACATTTTGAACCTTGGTGTACAAGATTTATTAAAGACCTTAGCATTACACAGTGAAACTGACAATAAGGGACAAGAACAGCAGTATGAGGATAATGAAGAGCGGAAGATGAAGAATATGTTGTGATCTACAGCTAAAACAAAATTACGCAGTATTTCCAGTAAAATAAAAAGAAGTGAGATATTGAATAGGAAGTTTCAGTCTGCTTGTGAAGCAGCTGGCGTGCCATCAAATCTGAACCCCATACTCGACTGTCCAGCGAGATGGAATTCCACACATGACATAATTGGATTTGGTTTAAAAGTGAGAACTGGCATTAACATATTGTGCACTTCTGTCACCGAATTGAATTATTTTCAAATCACAGATAGTGAATGGCAAATACTCGAAAAAATACATAAGTTTCTAATAAACTTTAAACTTCTATCAACGAAACTTGGTGGAGAAAAATATGTTACATTACCGCTAGTCATTGTATCATTCAACCTCTTGCTCGATAAAATTGAATCCATGGTAAAACAATTAGATGAGAAACCTAATCGATCCGAAGTGGATGAAAGGCTCATTCTGGGTTTTCAAGCAGCTCGAGACAAAATGCTTAAACATTATAAAAGGAGCAACTGGATTTATTGTACCTCTTTAATTTTAGACCCAAGGCATAAGACTCAGACTTTTGACATGACATTATGGGGGAAGCAAATTAAAACAGAAAGCCTGCGCAAATTTAATGAACTTTATAAAAAATATAAAAGTCTATACTCAGTGTATACATCTCTAGAATCACCAAGAAATGAAAAGAAAGTATGTGAACATGATGAAGATGAAGACGTAATAGACTTTGAGAAATTGTATGCATGTCCCTCGACGTCATCTGGATCTGGATCTTTTCATCAAGGCTTAGTTATAGACGAGTTGGAGGAGTACCTAAGTAAACCCAGAGCCGCCAGTTCGGAAGTCATTTTAGAGTGGTGGAGGACGCATGAGACAGAATATCCGACATTATCGAAGATGGCCCGTGATTTTCTTTCAATAGCTGCAACTTCAGTACCTGCTGAGAGATTATTTTCTAAAGCATCATTAGTAATTAGAAAACATAGAAATATGTTTTGAAGTGATGAGTCAGTCAGATGGTTACTTTGTATTAATTCTTGGTCAAAAGAATTAATATAAAGTAACAGTAATGTCAAAGCTGTTGTGTACTGTTACGTAATTTAATTTGTATTGTATTTTATTTTTTTATTTAAATAAATGGTAAATTGTATAACTCTTTTATTCCATTTCATATAAGGGTCTATCAATCTCTTTCTAGACAGATAATGTTCTTTATAATACAGTCAAGTTAATATCATTAATTTGTTTTTTATATGTTTTGACTAAGTTTTAGCACATTTAAGCTTATTAAGTGTAAACGTTTATTAAGAAACAGACTAACTCCCGTGGGCGTGAGACTTGGTAGACAGCTCAGTTGGTTAGAGCATCGGCACGGATCGCTTAGGTCGTGGGTTCAAACCCCACCCGGCATTAGTTGATTTTTCGAATTTCTCATTAAATGTTTAGACATTTATTAATTTGGTTGGTCTTTCTATGGCTATTTTAATTCAAGCTCAAAATGTGCCTACTCTGTTAAGTTGTTCTAAGATCTAAAGTAACGTTTAATAAATAACAATAGGCTAATAGGTAATTGCGAGACTTGAGAGACTCTTGCTGCAAGACCAAGACCAAGAACAAGACCAGGTGTATTGGCGTCGCAAGACCAAGACCAAGACTGGCTAAGTCCCGTCTTGTTCTTGGATTTGGGCAACACTACTTGCGACAAACTTATATACTATTTATCACGGAC
This sequence comes from Parnassius apollo, assembly GCA_907164705.1. Lineage (NCBI taxonomy): Eukaryota > Metazoa > Arthropoda > Insecta > Lepidoptera > Papilionidae > Parnassius > Parnassius apollo. The sequence continues at coordinate 3,520,098 of CAJQZP010000301.1, read as the reverse complement.
CTAATTTAGGCCGCAAGTCCTAGCAGAGGTCAAAAACTGTACGGATAAAAATCTATATCTACAGTAATGGGTAACTACAGTACTAGTTACTCAGGATTATTATTTAATATATAAACATGAATGTTTGTTTGTTTTTATTTTATGCGCTGCCATACCGTTTATCAGATTGTGCTAAAACTTTGTCAACTTATTGCTTGCATTTGCGCGGTTATATGCACAGTACAATTAAGTTACAGTAAGTGGCGCGCGTATCGTACCGATTTTTTTTAAACAGATTTATTTTAAACTTATACTATTATATATCATTCAACTTCAACTGTCATTCCTGATTATACAATACGACTCCTTACAAATTTAAAACGATATTTTCACAATTATTTCTTCTGCGGCAGCAACGCGCTGGGATATGTACCCTGGTAGTTTTAAATACTATTTAGAGCGTTTTTATTGAAGTAATATGTACTTACGTACTAGAATCTAGAACAGCTATCTCAAACAAAAAACGTGCACTACTCTGTGTTCGCGCGATTATTTTTTTATCATAGAATAAACATAGGTAGAATGACCAGTAGGTAATAGTAGATTGTATTGTTAAATAGGTAAATTATATCGAGAACTATATTTAAATTTTGTTGTTTATTTTGTATATTATATTTGCTTATTTGATATATTATAAGCTTAACAGGCAGACGTTGTACTGCCCTTTTCGGCGACTCTTTTTAATGTCCTATTAAAAATTCCTTAAATTCGCAAAAAAAAATTGAGGGCCACTCATGGTTAAAAAAACTATACTATACCTCAAGTTGAGCTAAACTGCACACGGTGTGCAAATTTGATTATAACCAGTTTAGTAGTCCATCGCGGACAAACAACGCAACACGTAATTTACATATATATATATATATATTAAGATTACATAATTATACATTTTAATGATATTTTTATCTGAATATTTTAAAAGGTATCTAAGTCAAATATAAAAAGAACATATTAAATGTATGTTTGACAAAACTTATTAACATAACATTTAAATTACAAACATATTTATTTAAATTAGAATAAGAGTCGTTCATAAATGCCGTGCACGCGAGAGTTAAAGATGGACGAATTTATACCACTTTTACTTTAATGTGGAAACCTAAAAATAAAATAAAAGAATAATAAGCAGATTTAAACATGAAAATTTTTGCCTAATTATAATAACTTATACATTGTGTAAGTGTAAACACCGTTGTCACTGAAACCATAGGTGGTTGGCTTTAATATAAAAATATTTATCCGATTTTTTTTAAAAAAAAAAAGCTATTTTCTTTTATAAAATTAAAAAAGTTTCTGTCCGACACCGTCCGTAAATTGACGTAATCACTGTAAAGATCACCGCCCGCCCTTGCTACCTACACAACATTTCAATATAAACACAATGGTACACATAACCTATCATGAAACTTTTCCTTCATACTTTCACACTTGCTTAGGACAGATAAAAATTCCTACCCCTTGTGTTGCGTGACGAGTCCAAATTAATGTAAGTTAGATTTAACAACAAAGAAAATTTAACATTAATAATAGTAAATAGTAAATCATTAGGTAGGATTTTTGGAGTATTTACCGTATACCGTACCGCGGCCCTGGAACGCAAAGGGCATTTGAAGCATAAGCTGACCGTTCATTGTACGGAAAGATCATACAAAGAGAGGCCAAGACAAAGGATTTGTACAGCTTGATGTGTAGCCTGATTGATTGGTTATTTACACTTACCTATTAAATAAAATCCTCGTAAAGGAATTCCATTTTGATCAGCTTTTACATTAATCGTAAAAGCTAGAAGCACAACAGTGTCATTTCTCTAAATACACTAAGAATTCGCCTTTTGAGTTCGGACGTATTACGGAACTTAGTTGCATACACTTGGCGCTTCACTTCTCCCCAAAGATAAAAGTCCAGCGGGGTAAGGTCGGTTCATCGCCCAGGAAACTCCTCAACCAGCATAGCCCTGATTTGCAGCTGAAAATGTGCAGGGGCACCGTCATGTTGGTAGTAGAGGTTTCTCAGTGAACGAAGAGGCACATTTCCACTGAACGTTTATGTAGGACATAATTACAAATTAAATACACTCGCACCAAAACTACAACCTAAAGCGACGTAGAATGTCGGCACTGCGCGGCGCGGTTTTAAATCAAATTAACACGTACATTCTGTGCCGACGCAGCGAAGAACTGACACACTGACAGAGTGACATTGGCCTTGACCGCGAATCGCTGCCGCTACCTACGATATGTTGAGTTTTTTTGTTGTGAATTCTGTAGGTATATCCTTACTTGCCTAGGGTGAAATAATTGTAAGAAAAAATTGAGATTTGTCTAAAAAAAATGTTTATTTTTCATTGAAATTACTTTCTATAAGTGAAACCAATCCACTGGTTTCAAGGACAACGGTGTTTACACTAACACCCTGTATATATTCCTACAAAAAAAAAATGTGTATAACAATATATTCATCCAATACCTACTTAAGTACCCACAGAAATGTCGCATCTGAACATATTAATTTCATAATCTATATTTCATGACACGAGATGGTGTCTTAGGAATAATTTGTTTTATTATTAATCTATAATACATTTTTATTGATTAAGTATCTTGCTAACCGATGAAAAGTAATTCCTTGGTTTTTACTGACATTTCTTGAATTATTTGTGCAATATCTAAGTATACACGACGGCATATTTTTATCAAGAGATTTTTTTAAATCAACACAACACGTGACAACTCTACAAGCATCTAGCGACTAGCGAGTGACTGATTCAGGTATATTATATAATGTACTCTGTGGGCTCATTAAAGTGCGGTGTATGCACCGCAGTTGAGTGGAACAGAGTAGCTGAATGCAGTGTCGCCTCTAGTACGTAGTACATAATACCTCAATGAGCATTTTGAAATTTTTAGAGATGTCATGATGAGACACGACGGCATTACTTTGGTTTCTTGGATGAGAGGTTAAAGCCTCTGTGTGGGAAGCTTCGAGCGTAGACACTGTGACTTACATCTAAAACTACCTCTATAATGTATAATTAATAATTTATAGACTGTGAATGTGATAATGGTTAAGTTGATGGCGCAAATTTAGTATTTAATGGAGATGACTATGCAAATACTATGTATCTGTGCGTTTTGATTATCGTCCCGTAAGGTACACGCGCGATGAACAATCATCTAAGAATGAACGCGAATGACCTAAAAACAGTTCTCATCCTTTTTCAACCGACTTCAAAAAAGAAGGAGGTTCGCAATTCGACTGCATTTTTTTATGTGTGTAATCCCAGAACTTTTTTTCTAGGTGAACCGATTTTAATGATTCTTTTTTATATTTGAAAGCTGGTGCTTCTCACATTGTCCCACATTAATTTGATCAACATCTGACCAGTAGTTTTTGAATAATTCTTAATAATGCGTATTTAATTGACTTCGACTATATTGATGATGTTCTCATTCTATTTATATAGAATTTATATTTCACCACTTGTTCTCCTAGAAGTTCAGTATAAACTGATCAAAAAGGAATACTCGTAGCAGCCACTATTCCTGTAAAACCACGAGATAGAGGTTGTAAATTGTGATTCAATTTTTTTTTTACTTTAAATGGTGTGTAATTCAGGGTTTATTTAAGTAAATGGTTTTTAATACACACGCCTTTTAGGTACCGTCTCAAATTCCATATGTTACAATTTTTTATCAAGGACATCACAATATTAGAGGTCCATTACTAAGTAGCTAAATAAGTCTGAATGAAGCATTTTCCAATAATCGTGCCAGAACCTATTATTTATTCTGTTGCCAGTACTTCGATAGGACAGTAGTTTGAAACGAGTTTGTTAAGCCACAATAATATGACGATACTTTTATGTAGATCGTTTGGCAAGAGGAAGGTCGAACAGTTTTAATTATGCTAAAAAACCTTCGTCCTTGACCTTCCTAACCGCACTCATAAAATGACTGGTCCCTCTCTTATAGAATGAGGGCTAATTATCTTCCGCTCACCACACGTTGGGACTGATGTAAAGTTTTTTGTAACACAATGCCATTTAATTGAGAAATTAGTTTTAAGTGAATGCTTATATCAGTTCTTAAATTCCTCAGTGGCTTGCTTTTTATTTTTTGCTTATTTTGAACTCTTTTTTTATTTTTATATTTTTAGTTTATTGTTATATTTTTATTTATATCCGTAGTTTGGTTTATTAGTTTCTAATCTAAATAATATAAAATAAAACGAATATTTCAGCAGGCATTATAATTATAACTAATTAACTTCCTCCGCTTTGAAACCTGTCAAATATTTTTCACCTCATTCCCTCAGATGAAGTAAAAAAGGACCTCCAGCACCAGCGAAACGCAGAGGTAAACCTCTACTTCACGCAGGTATTTTGTGAGGTCGTGGTACCACCCCGGTTCAAGCTGGCCCATCCATGCGACATCAATAGCCGCTGCGTGGCTCTACCACTGTCAAGTCAAGAGGATGGCTGCCATTTTGGTTCATTTCAGCTCAGTCTTATAGCAGCTACCCTTCATCTTTTTTATACTATAGGGTGACAAACGAGCACATAGTCCACCTGATGGTAAGTGGTTGCTGTGGCCCATCTACATATATCCTCGATTACGACTCAAAATGCAGACGCGTTGTCACCCGTGAGGACTAAGATGGAATGCCTATTTTCCAGTAAAAAGGGTCTCCAGTTCTCTACACTCACCATACTAAACAGCAGCATTAAGCACTATTTTATGCTGGTGTTCTGTGAGAGCGTGGTCCTACCCCGGTCGAGCCGACCCATTCGTGCTATAACTATAATACTAATAGTATAACTTCAGCATGGCTCTATCACGTAAAAAATTCATGTCTTATTAAAATATTCATTGGTAGCCTAAAATTATAAATATTTTTTGATAGTAAAATAGTTTGTAATTACTAAACAATTAAAACAGAAACATCAGCGACTTAAAAAATTAAATATTTACTTTGAATTCAATTTGATGTAACATAATTACAACTAATTAAAAAAATATGCTGACTACATATATTGTTATAACTTTAAAAATTAATAACCCAAATCTTGGACCATTAGAAATAAGAAATACTGGCAACATTCTCCCGTTACGTAATCACGAAACATTGACATTCGTGCTTCGAATAACCTTCAAAATTGTATTGGAATAACAAATTAAAATATAGTTAAATGAGTGTTTACGAGTGAAACGACTTCAGCTTCAGACTTTTTGCTCACTTTAGTATTATTTTTGTAACATTTTACTACACAGGACGGCATTTTGTAGGCAAATTTACTGCACGACGCCCCAGGACGGGAAGTACTGAGTGAAAATGAGCGTAGTTTGATGCACGTGTGCGTGCTTACATGAAGGAGCGGAGTTTTTGGCTTCACCATAACAAAGGCCGCGCTGTATCTACCTTTTTTTACTTCATCTGAACTCCAAATTTCCCCGTCAATATTTCCTCTAGTGGTGGCAGAAAAAGTTGTGGTCATCGCCTAGTATGTGCGATTGAAAAAGAAAAACAAAAAGAATTTTTTTTTCAACAACAACAACAAAATTGGTGGATATGTCGATCGACGCACGACGTTCCGTTCGTACCAGGCGCCCATAACGTTGAAGTAGTATAATAAAAGATAATAAGTGTACCATTATCGACTTTGTCATCGGATAGTTCATTTCAATCAAATTTATCATAGCGTCACATAAATGATCCATTTTTTGTCAACATTTATATTATTATGTCAGTGATCACAAAATTTATGTATTTACCTGTTTCTTTTTACTAAGCTTGATGTTAATATTGATTTCATACTTATTCGTTATAAATCATCAATCATTGGCTAATATTATATTACAAAACCTTACCACATAATAAATATGATTTTTATAAGGTAATTTTAAATTAGCACTATATTCCGAAAATCAATCAGTAAGGCGAAATTTTTTTTATAGGATAGGGGACATCTCCATCTGTCCCCGATTACGAATCAAAATGCAGCTATGCGTTGTCACCCGTGAGGACTAAGATGGAATGCCTCGTTTCCAATAAAAAGGATTTATGGTTCTCTACACTCACCATACTGAACACAACAGCATTAAGCTACTATTTTACGCCGGTATTTTGTGAGAGCGTGGTCCTTCCTCGGTCGAGCCGACCCATTCGTGCTACAACTATAATTCTAATATAATTACAGCATGGCTCTACCACGTATAAAAATTAAAATGTCACAGACAAAAGCGACCAAGGAAATGTAATGTCAACCAATGAAAACACCTAATTACACATAGGGATTACATATATACTCTTTGCACCTGATGAGGGCACACCTACGTATTTATTTATCTATGGGGCACACCAAATGTCGCTAGTTGACACTGACGTGAAGTTTTTTGCTACACAGTGTCATTTAATTGAGAAGTTAGTTTTAAACAATGAAGTAATATGTACTTACGTAATACCTCGGTGGTTTGTTCTTTAACTATTTGCACATTTTTAACTCTTTTTTTTAATTTTCTACTTTTAGGAATATCTGTTTTGGTTTATTTATTTTTTAATCTAATCAATATTAAATATAATTAAAAGTACACAGAGAAACACAGCTTTACATTTTTCTAACAAAATCACTTCCCCGCTATGAAATCTGTCAAATATTACACCTCATTTTAAATGGCGCTGACCTGGTGGCAGAAAAATTCGTGGATGCCCTCATTACAAAATAAAACAAAAATCAAACAGGAACATTGCCATCATTATTGAAAACTTGCTTTTTACATAAAAATGTTTGCTTTCTAGTGTAGTTATAATTAATTATATTCATATTGCAAGAGGTTAATTTAAGCTTGTTGATTGAATTTACATCGATTTATATCTTTTAAATTCTGAAGGACTTTTGTTAATATTTCAGAATATTACAACAATACATTTTAAGAAGTTACAATCCGAAATAGATAGAAGAACAAAACGAAAACTAACATTCAATGATGTGAATGATAATACTCGTAAATACAGAGTGAAACGTGAAATAAAATCAAATTGTAAAGTTTAATTTAAGTAAAACAAAGTGATGCGATTAGTGATTCGGGACTTAGCCAGAGAGCGCAATCATGTTCTTGTTGTACTAATATTGTAAGTTTATAAGTAATTTAAAATATATATCCGAAAGAAAAATTAAAAATTAAATTATATTATTAACATTAATATGTATACTTTTCTTATAAACTAACATCTCCCGCTATGTAGTCTGTCAAATTTCACCTCATTCCCCGGCGATTTTTTTCATACACACAAAAAATCGTGTATACACATTGGCAAGTTCCCATTCGCAACCAGAGCGATTTGATCACGATTGATGCAAAACGTAAAATGCCAAATATTTCGTGAAATTAGGTGACAAAAACTTTTGCGCTGTATACACACAACGTTATTTTTTGTCTGTATAATTATCGACTAGGTACTGTTTATTTTATTCTCATAATATTCCATATTTAAATAAGTGAATAGGAAAGCTTTTGTTAAATCAATTACCAAGTAGACAATACTGGCTCATAACAGAAAAAAATCACAATGTTACTATAATAACATAGGGCACCGCTACATTATTTAACACCATTATATTGATTGGAGAAATTCAATTACCCTAAAATGATTTCAAGAACATTTTTGGAAAAAGTGCTCGATAAAATTTAAAAATATATAATTGGACGCTTCAATGAACATTATTAAACGATTTCTTTTTTCTTTTAAATTCAATTTAAATTCGAATACTTCTTTTGGGCATTGTGTTACAGCTTCTTTGAGTTTTATAGTCGTAGAATTTTTCCGTAGTAGTTTATTCGTCCGTTGTGTACAAGTTCGCGCGGTTTCAAGAGTATCTAACTTTTAAAGAAATATATTTCTATGATTTGTTTTTTTTTTTAATTAATTCTAGCAATGCCATTCACATTACTAATATTCCCTGTAACCGATCCTGGTAAGCTTAAAATTAAAAATAAAAATATTTCTCAACTTTAGGGGGAGCGTTTGTAGATTTGGTTGAAGAAATTTTTTTTTTTTTTTTGGTTTTCTCTTAAAATACTTGTGCTATAGGAGTGGTTCACACAACCACGACCTTTCCAGTTCGCGGTCTGCACCCTGGCATTAGGCTCGCTTATAATATGCTTTTTTAAAACTTCATATACACCTCAACGACTTCCAGCCTCCCGAACAAACCGGTTTCCGAAAAGGCTTTAGTACCATAGACCACATACATCTATCCATACATCTATAAATACCTTCGGAGAATTGTACAGAAGACCGAAGAGTACAATCAGCCATTTTGCCTTGCATGTGAACTATGAGAAAGCCTTTGATTCCGTCGAAATTTAGGCGATGCTACAGTCCCTTCAGCGAAGCCAATGTTGACTGTCAGTATATCGAAATGTTGAAGTGTTTATACAGTAGGGCTAGGAACTAAGATGGCTATCCGTGTACAGAACCAGAGTACGAAACCTCTCTAAATGCATAGAGGTAATAACATCGTCTTAGGCCACACCGGGGTCTTTGGACACACACGAATTTGGGGCTCTGTTGGAAAGTAAAAAAAGTGTATGACAAAAACATTTTTCTGCTATGATCATATATTTATTATAGTTAAATGGTAAAAATCAAATAATTTGCCATTAATAACCACCATCCATGACTTTTTCTGCCACCAGGGCGGTGCCACTTTACAATGAGGTAAAATATTTGACAGATTTCATAGCGGGGACGATAATTTCTTAGGAAAATGTAAACTTTAATGTTTCTTGCCTAAACTTTCTTTCAAAAAAAGAAAATATTCTATAACAACATCAATACGTGTATTTTTTTATTTATTACTGTTGCGCGAATAAGTCGACGTCTTGTATCCGGCACTAGCGCCATCTAGTGTCAGGGACGAGAGCGAGGGGAGCTTTCCAGAAAATGACATCACTAATTTTTCACTCTCCGGAAACGGCCCCGCCACGTCAATGGCTATTCTCTCCCATGGTGCACCAACATTGTACAACTTCAATGCACCTCTACTAGGAGTGTGAGGTCCCTTTACAGCCGCACAACTTGTACATTTGCGACACCAGTCTTCGATATAGTTTCGACAGTGGACCCAGTAAAACCGTTCTCGGATCTTCAGTAGAGTCCGTTTAACTCCCAGATGGCCTCTTGAACAAACATTATGGTACAGCTGTAGAACATCCGGTACTCTAGCTTTAGGGATGACCATTTTCAAATGACAGCTGTCTCCCCGAACATTTTCCCTTTTACGGCACAGAACTCCATCCTGAAACAGCAAGCTTTCCCACTGGGCCCAATAGCTTTTAGTGGTCAAACTCATCGCTGAGACGTCGCTCCACTTGGGCTTGGGAGCACTGGCCTTCATCCATTGCAGAATCGGCTTGATGTCCGGATCTTCCTGCTGTGCATGTCGTAAGCTGTCCTTCCACTCGTTGCTGAGGTGGTCTGCCCTGAGCATCCTCACGGATACCACTTCCTTACTCTCTTGCCTAGAACAATGTTTGCAATCTTCAGAACAAGGTCTTCTTGACAATGCATCTGCGTTGCCATGAGATTTCCCGCTGCGATGTTCGATCTCAAAGTCGTATTCCTGCAGTAGTTCAATCACCTCGCAACTTGTCCTTCTGGATTTTTAAACTGTAATAGCCATTTTAGTGCAGCATGGTCAGTTCGTAAGTGAAATTTCCGCCCCAGAAGATATTTGCTAAAATGCTACAACGACTTTACCACAGCTAGCAATTCGCGTCTTGTGACACAATAGTTCCTTTCCGGTTTTGACAACGTCTTGCTGAAGTACGCTATCACGACCTCTTGGTCACCATTCCGTTGAGACAACACACCGCCAAGTCCTATATCACTTGCGTCCGTGTCAACTATAAATTCTTTGCTTGCATCAGGGTATCCCAAAATAGGTGTTTTGTACAGACGGTCCTTGAGCTCCTGGAATGCGATATTGCAACTTTCATCCCAGCAGAAATGTCGCTTCTCCTCGGTTAGCTTGTGCAGAGGTTTGGCTATATCTACAAAATTCTTCACAAATCGCCGATAATAGGAGCACAAACCCAAAAATGCTCTAACCTGCGTCTTGTCTTTTGGAAATCCTTGACAGCGGCGATTTTCTCTGGATCCGTACGGATACCTTCTTCCGACACTACATACCCCAAAAAGTTGACTTGCCGTTTGAATAGTGAAAGCGGTAACAAGTATTTCATGGTTGTGATGGATTACTTCACTAAGTGGCGAAGTCTGTAGGAGTTGCGGATAAGCTAGTTCATGAGTCTTCTGTCTTTTTGAAGTACCTTTAGAGATTCACAGCGATCAAGGAAGGAATTTTGAGTCTCAAATATTCCAGGAAACTTGCCGAGTTGTGGGTACTCATACAACAAGAACGACTTCTTATCACCCGCAATCTGATGGAATGGTGGAACGATTTAATCAGACATTGGAGAGTTACCTAGCAAAAGTTGTAGACAATCGGCAACGAGATTGGGACAAGCACATACAACCGTTTTTGTTGTCATTTTCGAAGCGCTGTTCACGAAAGTACAGCAGTGACACCAGCTTTCGCAAACTTTGGAAGAGAATTACGGCTGCCTGCAGACCTGATCACCGGGATACCACCTGATGCCCCACGCAGTATAACCGATTATGCAAATGACTTGCGGAACAAAATGAATGACATTTATGAGCACGTCAGACAATCGGGCCAGCAAATGTCTGAGAAGATGAAAACCCGGTACGACCGCAAAAGGAACAATAAAGGCTTCGACGAAGGTTCACTAGTGTGGTTGCACAATCCAGTCCGCAGCAAAGGGAAATCTCCTAAGCTTCAAGCTAAATGGGACGGCCCGTACCGGATTGTAACCAGGATCAACGATGTAACCTACCGGATACAGAAAGGCGCAAGAGGGACTCCTAAAATCGTCCATGTGGATCGCTTGGCGCGTTATTATGGGGCCGATAATGCTCAGGACGAGCATGTCTTAGGAGGGGGCAGTGTTGCGCGAATAAGTCGACGTCATGTATCCGGAACTAGCGCCATCTAGCGTCAGGGACGAGAGCGAGGGGAGCTTTCCAGAAAATGACATCACTAATCTTTCAACCGACAGCGCCATCTAGTCTCGGAACGAAGAACTAAGCTTCTAGAAGTCGACACTCGAAATCTCGGCCCCTTGCGCGTGTTTACTTAATATTCTGGATGTTTCGGTGCTAATTTGTATTTATAGGCGCTGCAAGATGCGATCGGTGAAGTATTGAATTTGGCGAGACAAGCGAAGCTTCGGAGCGAAATAAAGCGAATCAGTGTGGTTAATTATTAGTGTTTTAAGTTTTAATTAGTGTAAAGTGAATTATAGTGTAAATCATGGTAATTAAATCGGCAGTTTTTATTGTCACGAACCTCAAGCTCGTAACATTACATTAAATTTTAGGCTTCACTTGTCTAAAAGTATCTAATGATCGTAACAAGTATTTGCTACAAAATTTTATATTTGTGGTTGAAAATTATCATATAAAATAAATCATTTGCCGTTAAATCTTTTGAAGTGTTACTTTTATTAAACAGTACGAAGAGAATCTCATAGATTATAAGTACATAGATTGCAAAAAATTAAAAAAAATCCAGGCTATAAGTAAGGCGACTGTACAGCCCGACAAAAACGTTTAGATGGCGGTGAAACGCGGAACTACATATTTTCTACCTGGGAAATCTGTCAATGCCACTCTTTCTGGCTAACTCGGTAATGTGTGGTATCAGAAAGTCACTAATAACGCCCTCATTTACTATATAATTTTGATTTATATTTTCCTAAAATAGAAAAATATATTGTATAGCGTAAGCGAATAAGGTCGATGCCACGTGACGATTGGGGCCATGGGCACAGGCGCCGTGTGGCCTTATGATAAAGACGGTATTGCATAGAGGTATAAGACAGGGTGACGTTATATCCTAGAAACTATTCATCGCTGCATTGGAAGACGTTTTCAAGCTACTGGACTAGAAAGGATACGGTACTACTACTACTTTACGGCAGAATCGCTGGAGGACCCAAGCACTATGCTCAATGACCTCAATAGTGTCTCTCAACGGATAGGTCTTAAGATGAACATGGACAAAACCAAGATCGTGTGTAGCGTCCATGTCACACCTATGCCCGTAGTTGTTTGGGGCACTAAGCTTAAGTTGTTGACGAGTATGTTTACCTGGGACAAATAATATGACTAGGTAAGTCCAACTTCGACCATGAGATCGACGAATTCAACTCGGCTGGGCAGCGATGGCGAATTAATCTCGTCAGGTGTACCTCAAAACTTGAAAACGATATTGTACAACCAGAGCGTCTTGCCATTGATGACTTATGGATCTGAGATGTGGTACTTGACTGCTGGCCGTATGAGGACGCTCAAGGTCGCTCAGCGAGCTATGAGGAGGGCTATGCCCTGGGTTTCTCTGCGTGATAAATTTAGAAATGAGGATATCCACAGTACAACCAGAGTGACTGACATAGCCCAACGGATTAGTAAGCTGAAGTGGCAATGGGACGGACATATTGCTCGAGGAACCGACAACCGATGGGGAAGGAAGGTTCTCGAGTTGTAAACTCGTACCGGTAGGTGAAGTTTAGGGCGACTCCCCACTAGATGGAGTGACGACTTGGTAGGGCATATAGGAAATCGATGGATGCAGGTGGTTCAGGACCGTACTTGGTGACATTTCTTGGAACCTAGGTTCAGCAGTGGACTTGTAAAAGGCTGTAATGATGATGGACACAGGACTATGTGTGCCGTGTGGTGTGTTGAATGGAGATCTGATCACCCTAATGTGGTCGGTAAGTGGTGTACGACGTTATGATATGAACTCCCGGAAATATCTCATGTAAATATCCTTCCTCTTTATCATGAGTCCCTAATACTACACTGCTAGATAAATATCTCTTTCAGTGTAGAGAGGACTTGCCTTAAATACCAGGCTTAGTAGGCGGATTGTCTATCGCAGTACCCACCTTTGACCCTGCTCTCTGTCGCCAGTCTGGATATTATACATCTTGCGAAAACCAGAATTTTAACGTGGTAGAGCTAAGCTGCAGTTTTAATATAATTGCAGCATCAATTGAAATGCACGACGCTTGGGGAACGTGCGGTTATCTAGCATATTACTTTCACAAAAAAAAAAACAACTTACATGACGTCACATGATATAAAGCTGATATTTCAATGCTTCTTTTTGAGACGATATGGTGTGCTAAGGCCCTTATTCCGTAAAAAGGGTTGGTTATTTTGGTTGATATCCCATAGTCACCTTCTTACGACATTTACAGAACGGAATGGAGTTTTGTTACGCCGTTACCACACGGCAAGTTAAGTCTCGTTGCAGGCCACTACCACCACTACTTATCGGATCGGATTAGAATTAATATACAATACAAATAGAACATATCTCACCCGCGTCTGTTATACTCAAACGTACTCAATTTTAACTCGCAGTTGAGTCTCTTGCTGTCTCTATCATTTTAACTCTAAGTGACTGTGACAGCACGAGACTTAACGACATCTTAAAATTGAGTAGCCTTTGACTATTTGGCCATTAAAATTTAAAAAAAAAAGTAAAAACCGACTAGAAATAGCTAATAAGATCTCTGGTGTCAGTGCAAAAACGAACGTATTATATAAGAAATAAAGCTCCGATTTCAGAAGCTATTATGTGGACATAATTTTATTCCTATTAGTTCTTTGAAGTCGGCTTTTACTTTATAATAACAGTTTAATTTTTTGACCCTTTTGTGTGGACCTTAGAGTATACTAGGTTGATCAATAAGTTGTATTTATTTTTCAACGTAATCGCCTTTGCTTAAAAAGAACCTAGATTTTCTTCAATTATTGCGAAATTTAGCTTTGTATTTGAATGTCAACTCTTGCTTTCTTTGTGCGACAGTTGATATTCAAGGAAACCAACACGCGGCAACCTTTTTGAAGTTTAAAGTTGGAGTTAAAATAAACTCAATTGTTCTAAACGAAACCTTTAGAATCTCAGCTTAATAACGGATGGTCACACAATTTCTTTCTTTTAGAGCCTCCTTCCTATGGGCTTCCCGAGAAATAGTGTAATTGAATCACCAGTTTTCTGACTGATCGGAGAATCAAGGTCGTAGTAGACTGTACATGCTTCACAAGTCTAAGTCTTGTGGAAATGCTGCGTGCTATCACCAACACTGCTTCTTCTGCACATCAATGATATGTATAGATAACATTCATTGCTATCCTGACGACAGCACTGGCACTGGCTTTATACACCGGCCGTGCCTATATTTCTCGAGAAAACGTCGCCAAACACAGGAACAAACTTGTGTATGAATTCGAGACTCTGTTGAACAAAGTATCGGATTTGGGGTCGAACAAATCTAATCCAGTTCAATCCCCAGACGAAACAAGTTTGCGCGTTTACCGCTAAAAGGAACCCCTTTGTTGCATCTGTTAAGTTTCCGGGCACTCCTCTTGTTGATTCAGCCAGTATCGACGTCCTCAGCGTCGACATATCGAATGACATTTCCTTATGTCGAGTTTCGTGCTCAATTGGAAGAAAAGGCTAAATTGACTTCTTAAAAGCTCGGCGCTTTTAAGAGGTCAATTTAGGTTGTCAATCTTAAAAGCAGAGCGGGCCAGTATTTCATGACGACATACCATCTGCAACTTTACAAGGTGTAGGTTCAGCCTCGCATCGAATCCTCCCTAGCTCCTCCCATTTTCTCGCATCCAGCGTAGAGCGGTTAGAATCGTTGGCAACCGAGCTCTTTCTGATCGGCTTGACTCACTGGCGCGTCGAAGAGATGTTGCATCTCGTTGCGTATTCCGTCGTATCTACCACGGGGAGAGCTCAGAGAAAAAAATATTGTTATTACATAGAATAGAAATAATTTTAGGAATTTTTCGGACTAGTTCCACCCGTTCAATTTCACCATCGCGACAAAGCTAGAGATACCATCCATACCATCTGAGTGATTGGCGGTCCACCACTGCGCGATTTTTCTTCCACACGAAGTTTTCTTACTCGAACAACGTCCTTTTGTAATAGACTACCACCAGCGTTGTTTCCGGGTCGATACCATTTACGGCCGGCAACGCATCTGCAATTCCCCTGGTGTTGCGGTAGTCATTTACCATCAGGTGTTTGCCCCTCTCATATTAAAAAAAAGGATTTTTTAACGTTTTCTTGCGTAGTGGCTGTTTTTGTCTCCCCAGAGCGAGGGTCGTCATTGCTGACGGTAATACCGTGTTAAAATTAAGCGCACTGTAGAATAAGACGGAGCATTGTCTGCTAAAGTAGAATGCAGTTCTTTAAA
This sequence comes from Parnassius apollo, assembly GCA_907164705.1. Taxonomy (NCBI): domain Eukaryota; kingdom Metazoa; phylum Arthropoda; class Insecta; order Lepidoptera; family Papilionidae; genus Parnassius; species Parnassius apollo. The sequence goes on along the minus strand of CAJQZP010000301.1, from coordinate 3,504,691 downwards.
AACGTTTTTTGTAGAAACAGTTTTTAGGCAGCAAATATTCAATAACCGCAAGTTCGAATTTCTTCATTTTGGATACGAATCGATTTCCCCGGAAAATGTGAAGTTTAAAAAAAATTGGGTGTAGTTTTTAAGTTCGTTTTTTCTGGCCTTGGCTACTAACGAATTTAAGATTCGAAAAAAATAGAACGTATTTCTATAGATCTAATATTCATTGATAAGTGTCCTATTCCGAAATCTTATTGATCGGTCTAGTACACGAGCAAGTTATGCTTTTGTATGCTCTAAAGAGTGTACTGTGGAATATCACTAGCTCGAGGCAACAACTAATACGCTGTCTAAATAGTTACATTAAAAACTTCACCTCTCTTTTTTTCAACGCTCAAAGGTGGAAGTTTTCTATAAATTTATTTAATAAATAAAAGATCATTTAAATCTATTCACAATTATACAAAAATATCGCGTAACAAAAAAAATACAGTCGTATTGAGAACCTTCTCCATTCTTTTAGTCGGTTATTTAATGAAATTTATGAGAACAGTAATAATTGTTTAGGAACGTGTTGATGAAATGGCTAAGCACTCGTAAAAAGTACACAAGCAGCCGGGGTGCGATCTCAATTAAATTGTTAATTACTGCATAGTGTCTGAAAAATTAAAAAGTAAGAAAATTTGCATGTCTGAAAAATTAAAAAAAAAAATTCGAAGCCATGTATCTAACCAGCCGTGAAGTCCGTCAACATGCATTGTGACACCGCGTCGGACATTTTAAAAATTCCTCTCGGACAAATGTGAAGAGACCTCAGCCACAGAATAAGCCCACTCACGGTCAATTAAACTGATCATTCCAACTGATCAGTTCAAACTAAAACTGTTGATATTTTTTTAAAATATTGGATTTTCGATATATCGATAATCATAAATATATCAATATCGGAGATATACGTTTATTTATCGGTATATTGAAAATCCGATATTTTAAAAAATATCAACAGTTTTAGTTTGAACTGATCAGTTGAACTGACCATGTGTGTCGTCCGTTAGCCTCGTTGTGGGATGTAATATCATATGTACTTTTCTTTTCTTTTTTTATTTATAGAATGTAACCATTACTTTCTTTTGTTACTTTATGAGAACAGTATTTTTTAATAATTTTGTTTTTGAACTACTTAAAAAATAATATTTTGTTGGGAAATAATTACCTGTTTTTAAATTATACTTATAAAATATTTACTTTATTTTGCATTACTAACAGAGCCCTATGTTAACACTGGAAAGCCTACGGCGATCTGAGTTTTGCTACTCGAATACAACAAACTAATTAAAGAGATGTTTCAAATTATACCACCTTGTAAAACAAGTCCGTGTTTTGTAAAATACGTACATAATTATATTATACATTCATGTTTAAGCTAAATAAATCTTCGAAAATATTTATTTTATTAACTCCAATATTCATTATTGTATATTCACTTAATTTCAACGTGAATTAAGATTAAAAATACAACGATGCGATTAATTGTTCAACTTCACAGAAATCCATTGTAAACTGCCAGCTCATGAGGTACCTCGAGGATCACCTGCTGATTAGCCACCGCCAATACGGTTTTCGCCATGGTCGGTCAGCTGGTGATCTTCTGATCTACCTAACTCACAGATGGGCGGAGGCAGTAGAGTCCAAGGGGGAGGCATTGGCCGTCAGTTTGGACATTGCGGGTTTGGCACAAAGCGCTTCTTTCGATGCTCCCTTCCTATGGGCTTCCCGAGAAATTGTGCGATTGGATCACAAGCTTTCTTGCAGATCGGAGCATCAAGGTCGTTGTAGACGGTGCAAGCTCCGATTGCAAGCCTATTAATGCTGGTGTTCCACAACAAACTTATGTCTTAAGTCGAGTCTTTGCTGAACAAAGTCTCGGAGTGGGGACGACTAGATCTAGTCCTGTTTAACCCCCAGAAGACAAAAGTTTGCGCGTTAACCGATAAAAAGAACCCCTTTGTCGTATCTCCTCAGTTTCAAGGCACTCCCCTTGTTGCCTCAGCCAGTGACGTGCAGTTTCGTGGTCACTTGGAAGAGAAGGCCAAATTGGCCTTTAAAAAGCTTGGCGTGCTCAGCAGAGCGGGACAGTATGTCATGCCGGCACACCGCCTGCAACTTTACAAGACGCAGGTTCGGCCGCACATGCAATACTGTTCCCATCTCTGGGCTGGGGCTCCCCAGTACCAGCTCCTTCCACTTGACCGCACCCAGCGCAGAGCGGCTCGAATCGTCGACGACCGAGTGCTTTCAGATCGGCTCAATTAACTGGCACTGCGAAGAGATGTTGCATCTCTTTTCATTTTTTTCGCATATACCATGGAGAGTGCTCCGAGGAATTGTTCGGTTTAATCCCAGCCGCCAAATTTCGTGAACGCACTACGCGGCAAACGTCCCGATACCATCCACACCATCTGGATGCTTGGCGGTCCACCACTGTACATTTCAAAAGGAGTTTTCTTTCGCGTACAACCTCTCTGTGGAATAGTTTACCACCGGCGATTATTCCGGACCGGATACGACGACCTTCAAGAAAAGAGCTTACTCCTTTCTAAAGGGCCGGCAACGCACCTGCAATTCCCCTGGTGTTGCGGTTGATCATGGGCGGCGGTAGTCACTTAACATCAGGTGAGCCGCATGATCGTTTGCCTTCTCTTCTATAAAAGAAATCTAAATAATAATATTATTTAGATTTCTGTGTTCTACTTATTTCAAAAACCAATATATTTTAAGCTAGACCTAGTGACCCACCCCCATTCGTGGACCTCATTTTTAAGATAGTTACGGAGGGAAACAGTCATGCTTCAACTCTAATGCGAATTTATAGTTTCCACTTGATCATTTTAATCTTTTTTAGTTTCTCAAACAATAAGAAGAATTTCAAGAGATGTTTCTAAAGTTCTTTCTCTATCAACTTTTTCTTCTTCTTTCAACGCTATTTGATAATTTTTCGGGCGGAAGCAACGGAAGTAACGCGCAGTAACATCTTACTGAGTCCGTTTACGCAGTTTCCGTATTTACAAAGGCAGTGATTGACTGTCCAATGTCCGGTGACTCAGTACGTCTCGAGTACCTGCTTTATGTGTTATTAATATACTTAGACAATTTTCCGGTACATACATTATACTTTTTAATAGAAGCGGGGGCATACAAGCATGCGGCTCACCTGTAAATTTTATTTGATTAAACGCACAAATTTTTATTATCAATCACAGTGGCAAACATGATTGCGGGGGACGATTATAATACAACCAGAACATTAAACATACTATCTGTGCTCTTGCATAAACTTTAGCTAGGCTGGGAGTCGAATCCATGATACTCTTTGAGCTGTCTTTTTTTAATACTTGCAATTAGATTCCTTCCAAATTTAACTGCTGTAAAACACTAAAAGCTATTCAGATCAATAAGTAAGTAATTAATAAAAAAGTCCATTTCAAACATTTATTCAAAGCTAGGTCTTAAAATAGGTTTCGTTAATAAAAGACGACGCCTGACCTGTCTGAGTCTCAACAAAGCCGTTGTTGGCGGGAACTTTTACGGCGCGAACTGCTGTCCCTGTATTATCGCTAATAATATTTTAAAGTGGCTTTTAAAAACTAAAATTATACTTTTTATAAAAAAGAAAAAACTGACACTAATTCGCGTCGAATATAGAACCTCCTCCTTTTTGAAGTCGCTTAAAAAAAGTGCTGATATGTGTAATAAATGTTAGTGCATTGGAATTACAATAGGTATAGTGAAAACGCTAACACAAGTGTTTTGATGTGATGAAAAAGTAATTTTGTCCATTTTGGTGCCTTAAGATACCTACTATAGATTATCTTCCACAGTTAGTTGAATCAAGGTCGTAGTAGACTGTACATGCTTCGATTACAAGCCTATTAACGCTGGAAAATTCTTGTGGAAAGGCTGCGTGCTATCACCAACACTGCTTCTTCTGCACATCAATGATATGTATAGATAACATTCATTGCTATCCTGACGACAGCACTGCCTATATTTCTCGAGAAAACGTCGCCAAACACCGGAACAAACTTGTGTATGAATTCGAGACTCTGTTGAACAAAGTATCGGATTTGGGGTCGAACAAATCTAATCCAGTTCAATCCCCAGACGAAACAAGTTTGCGCGTTTACCGCTAAAAGGAACCCCTTTGTTGCATCTGTTAAGTTTCCGGGCACTCCTCTTGTTGATTCAGCCAGTATCGACGTCCTCAGCGTCGACATATCGAATGACATTTCCTTATGTCGAGTTTCGTGCTCAATTGGAAGAAAAGGCTAAATTGACTTCTTAAAAGCTCGGCGCTTTTAAGAGGTCAATTTAGGTTGTCAATCTTAAAAGCAGAGCGGGCCAGTATTTCATGACGACATACCATCTGCAACTTTACAAGGTGTAGGTTCAGCCTCGCATCGAATCCTCCCTAGCTCCACCATTTTCTCGCATCCAGCGTAGAGCGGTTAGAATCGTTGGCAACCGAGCTCTTTCTGATCGGCTTGACTCACTGGCGCGTCGAAGAGATGTTGCGTCTCGTTGCGTATTCCGTCGTATCTACCACGGGGAGAGCTCAGAGAAAAAAATATTGTTGTTACATAGAATAGAAATAATTTTAGGAATTTTTCGGACTAGTTCCACCCGTTCAATTTCACCATCGCGACAAAGCTAGAGATACCATCCATACCATCTGAGTGATTGGCGGTCCACCACTGCGCGATTTTTTCTTCCACACGAAGTTTTCTTACTCGAACAACGTCCTTTTGTAATAGACTACCACCAGCGTTGTTTCCGGGTCGATACCATTTACGGCCGGCAACGCATCTGCAATTCCCCTGGTGTTGCGGTAGTCATTTACCATCAGGTGTTTGCCCCTCTCATATTAAAAAAAAGGATTTTTTAACGTTTTCTTGCGTAGTGGCTGTTTTTGTCTTCCCAGAGCGAGGGTGGTCATTGCTGACGGTAATGCCGTGTTAAAATTAAGCGCACTGTAAAATAAGACGGAGCATTGTCTGCCAAAGTAGAATGCAGTTCTTTAAAAACGCTTTTTGTAGAAACAGTTTTTAGGCAGCAAATATTCAATAACCGCAAGTTCGAATTTCTTCATTTTGGATACGAATCGATTTCACGGAAAATGTGAAGTTTAAAAAAAATTGGGTGTAGTTTTTAAGTTCGTTTTTTCTGGCCTTGGCTACTAACGAATTTAAGATTCGAAAAAAAAATAGAACGCATTTCTATTGATCTAATATTCATTGATAAGTGTCCTATTCCGAAATCTTATTGATCGGTCTAGTACATGAGCAAGTTACGCTTTTGTATGCTCTAAAGAGTGAACTGTGGAATATCACTAGCTCGAGGCGACAACTAATAGGTACGCTGTCTAAATAGTTACATTAAAAACTTCACCTCTCTTTTTTTCAACGCTCAAAGGTGGAAGTTTTCTATTAATTTATTTAATAAATAAAAGATCATTTAAATCTATTCACAATTATACAAAAATATCGCGTAACAAAAAAAATACAGTCGTATTGAGAACCTTCTCCATTCTTTTAGTCGGTTATTTAATGAAATTTATGAGAACAGTAATTGTTTAGGAACGTGTTGATGAAATGGCTAAGCACTCGTAAAAAATACACAAGCAGCCAGGGTGCGATCTCAATTAAATTGTTAATTACTGCATAGTGTCTGAAAAATTAAAAAGTAAGAAAATTTGCATGTCTGCAAAATTAAAAAAAAATTCGAAGCCATGTGTCTAACCAGCCGTGAAGTCCGTCAACATGCATTGTGACACCGCGTCGGACATTTTAAAAATTCCTCTCGGACAAATGTGAAGAGACCTCAGCCACAGAATAAGCCCACTCACGGTCAATTAAACTGATCATTCCAACTGATCAGTTCAAACTAAAACTGTTGATATTTTTTTAAATATTGGATTTTCGATATATCGATAATCATAAATATATCAATATCGGAATAACGTTTATTTGTCGGTATATTGAAAATCCGATATTTTAAAAAATATCAACAGTTTTAGTTTGAACTGATCAGTTGAACTGACCGTGTGTGTCGTCCGTTAGCCTCGTTGTGGGATGTAATATCATATGTACTTTTCTTTTCTTTTTTATTTATAGAATGTAACCATTACTTTATTTTGTTACTTTATGAGAACAGTATTTTTTTAATAATTTTGTTTTTGAACTACTTAAAAAATAATATTTTGTTGGGAAATAATTACCTGTTTTTAAATTATACTTATAAAATATTTATTTTATTTTGCATTACTAACAGAGCCCTATGTTAACACTGGAAAGCCTACGGCGATCTGAGTTTTGCTACTCGAATACAACAAACTAATTAAAGAGATGTTTCAAATTATACCACCTTGTAAAACAAGTCCGTGTTTTGTAAAATACGTACATAATTATATTATACATTCATGTTTAAGCTAAATAAATCTTCGAAAATATTTATTTTATTAACTCCAATATTCATTATTGTATATTCACTTAATTTCAACGTGAATTAAGATTAAAAATACAACGATGCGATTAATTGTTCAACTTCACAGAAATCCATTGTAAACTGCCAGCTCATGAGGTACCTTGAGGATCACCTGCTGATTAGTGACCGCCAATACGGTTTTCGCCATGGTCGGTCAGCTGGTGATCTTCTGATCTACCTAACTCACAGATGGGCGGAGGCAGTAGAGTCCAAGGGGGAGGCATTGGCCGTCAGTTTGGACATTGCGAAGGCCTTCGATCGGGTTTGGCACAAAGCGCTTCTTTCGAAGCTCCCTTCCTATGGGCTTCCCGAGAAATTGTGCGATTGGATCACCAGCTTTCTTGCAGATCGGAGCATCAAGGTCGTTGTAGACGGTGCAAGCTCCGATTGCAAGCCTATTAATGCTGGTGTTCCACAACAAACTTATGTCTTAAGTCGAGTCTTTGCTGAACAAAGTCTCGGAGTGGGGACCGCTAGATCTAGTCCAGTTTAACCCCCAGAAGACAAAAGTTTGCGCGTTAACCGATAAAAAGAACCCCTTTATCGTATCTCCTCAGTTTCAAGGCACTCCCCTTGTTGCCTCAGCCAGTGACATGCAGTTTCGTGGTCACTTGGAAGAGAAGGCTAAATTGGCCTTTAAAAAGCTTGGCGTGCTCAGCAGAGCGGGACAGTGTGTCATGCCGGCACACCGCCTGCAACTTTACAAGACGCAGGTTCGGCCGCACATGCAATACTGTTCCCATCTCTGGGCTGGGGCTCCCCAGTACCAGCTCCTTCCATTTGACCGCATCCAGCGCAGAGCGGCTCGAATCGTCGACGACCGAGTGCTTTCTGATCGGCTCGATTCACTGGCACTGCGAAGAGATGTTGCATCTCTTTTCATTTTTTTTCGCATATACCATAGAGAGTGAATCCGAGGAATTGTTCGGTTTAATCCCAGCCGCCAAATTTCGTGAACGCACTACGCGGCAAACGTCCCGATACCATCCACACCATCTGGATGCTTGGCGGTCCACCACTGTACGTTTCAAAAGGAGTTTTCTTCCGCGTACAACCTCTCTGTGGAATAGTTTACCACCGGCGATTATTCCGGACCGGATACGACCTGGGGACCTTCAAGAAAAGAGCTTACTCCTTTCTAAAGGGCCGGCAACGCACCTGCAATTCCCCTGGTGTTGCGGTTGATCATGGGCGGCGGTAGTCACTTAACATCAGGTGAGCCGCATGATCGTTTGCCTCCTCTTCTATAAAAGAAATCTAAATAATAATATTATTTAGATTTCTGTGTTCTACTTATTTCAAAAACCAATATATTTTAAGCTAGACCTAGTGACCCACCCCCATTCGTGGACCTCATTTTTAAGATAGTTACGGAGGGAAACAGTCATGCTTCAACTCTAATGCGAATTTATAGTTTCCACTTGCTCATTTTAATCTTTTTTTAGTTTCTCAAACAATAAGAAGAATTCCAAGAGATGTTTCTAAAGTAAAACTTCTTTCAATGCTATTTGATCATTTTTCGGGCGGAAGCAACGGAAGTAACGCGCAGTAACATCTTACTGAGTCCGTTTACGCAGTTTCCGTATTTACAAAGGCAGTGATTGACTGTCCAATGTCCGGTGACTCAGTACGTCTCGAGTACCTGCATTATGTGTTATTAATATACTTAGACAATTTTCCGGTAGATACATTATACTTATATAGAAGCGGGGGCATACAAGCATGCGGCTCACCTGTAAATTTTATTTGAGTAACCGCACAAATTTTTATTATCAATCACAGTGGCAAACATGATTGCGGGGGACGACTATAATACAACCAGAACAGTAAACATACTATCTGTGCTCTTGCATAAACTTTAGCTAGGCTGGGAGTCGAATCCATGATACTCTTTGAGCTGTCTTTTTTTAATACTTGCAATTAGATTCCTTCCAACTTTAACTGATGTAAAACACTAAAAGCTATTCAGATCAAAGTCCATTTCAAACATTTATTCAAAGCTAGGTCTTAAAATAGGTTTCGTTAATAAAAGACGACGCCTGACCTGTCTGAGTCTCAACAAAGCCGTTGTTGGCGGGAACTTTTACGGCGCGAACTGCTGTCCCTGTATTATCGCTAATAATATTTTAAAGTGGCTTTTAAAAAGTAAAATTATACTTTTTATAAAAAGAAAAAACTGACACTAATTCGCGTCGAATATAGAACCTCCTCCTTTTTGAAGTCGCTTAAAAAAAGTGCTGATATGTGTAATAAATGTTAGTGCATTGGAATTACAATAGGTATAGTGAAAACGATAACACAAGTGTTTTGATGTGATGAAAAAGTAATTTTGTCCATTTTGGTGCCTTAAGATACCTACTATAGATTATCTTCCACAGTTAGTTGAATAAAACTATTTTAACAGATTTTATCGCGTTTATTTTACTAGATTTTAATACCCGACATTACAGGTGCTTTTAAGCACCCATAGTCATGAGGGAATGAAGTGATTGACGTCCCGGTGTCAGATTATAGCCCGGACTACCTTTAGCCTTTTAAACATTTGGTCCGATCTACACAGAATGATCTTACTGTGTCTTGAATTCCTAGAGTGGTATGCTTGGGGTTCGTTTTATGTTTTATTAATTACAGGGTCCCAAGCAGGTGGTAGTACCCAGCCTCCTTCGCCATTGAAATTGGGATCTTTTCAATTTCAGTAGCCTCACGTATCATCCTTGGCAGGAATCGATGTTCTTTCGCGACGATTTACGGTCTACCAAATCTGATGTAATGGCGGGGCCGTCTGGGATATGATCACAAACTGCAGACTTTGCGGAGCGTTGGTGTTTCACGTCAGCTATATGTTCTTGTACGTAAAATCCGTAAAAGTATAGTTTTATACAAACGCAAGTATGTAAGTATAAGCTTGGATCGGCAATCAACAGATAACGAATAACGTACCTATAATGTAACACGATAAATAATTAATTGTATACATTATAAAAATCATTAAATATATATAAAATAAAAAATATACACAGCCTATAAAAGTCTACTGCTGAATATACGAATCCTCTATAGATTACCTCATAAAGAGTTCAATGTTACCACAGATTAGATTTTTTTTAACACGGAATTTAAAAAAACATCAATATAATACCATTAATGTCAAGACTGATGAACATTGCTTTGAGCAACTCAAAGTCGATAAAAACTTATTAGACCTTTCAAGCTCAGTACACAATTTTTAATAATACTGCATAGATATTAGAAAAATTAAATCGAAATATGATCGATATAGAAGACAGGTTTAACTGTCATTAGCTGTCTCCGGCAATTAATCATTTTGATTGTATGTCACGTGACGTCACGCTCGTACTTTTAGGCATTTTGAGGTATATTATATTATGACTAGTGATAGTATATGTGTACAGCTTTTTTATATAGGATAAGGGTGACAATCGAGCACACAGTCCACCTGATGGTATGTAGTTGCTGTGGCCTATAGACATCTACATCTATCCTCGATTACGAATCAAAATGAAGATGCGTTGTCAGCCTTGAGGACTAAGATCTAATAAGAAGAAGAGGGTCTCCGGTTCTCTACACCCACCATACGAAACATAATGACATAAACACTCACGCCTGTCACCCAGAGGGGTAGGCAGAGACTACAGACTTCCATTTGGCACGATCCTGACACACCTCTCTTGCCTCCTTCACATCCATACACCTACGCATACATGCTCGTCGGTTAAGGGTACTCCTAATTTGGCCCGTTTTCAATAAATCGCCAATTTGGTCGATAAATTTTCGCCTAGAACGTCCCTTTCCGACTCTGCCATTCACTTCTGCACCATAAATTTTCTTTGTCACTCTTTCCTCATTCATTCTTTCCACATGACCAAACCACCGAAGCATTCCTTTCTTAATCCTGGTCACAACATCATCTTGCAAACCACACTCTTCTCTTATTACACAATTTCTTACCCTGTCATTCAGATTCAGTCCTAACATACTCCTTAACGACCGCATTTCTACTTCGTTTATTCTACTCTCGTGCTTCTTCTGCCACACCCAACTTTCACTACCATACGTTAAAGTGGGGACCAACACAGCATTGTGAATTGCCATACGTGCCTTTTTTGACACATTTTGACTCTTCACAATAGAGTGCAAGGCCCCATTTACTCTATTTCCCGCATTCACTCGTCGTTCTATATCCTTATCATATCTCCCATCCCTGCTAAATACGCAGCCCAAATATACAAACTCATCTACTTGCTCGATCATTTCCCCTTCTATTCTTATTTCACAAATCGTTTTACTTTCTTCTCTTTCAAAAACCATAACCTTCGTCTTACTTGCGTTCACTTTCATATCCCTTTCTTTTAATGATCCGTTCATTAATGTAACCATCATTTGCAACTCGGCTGCCGACGACGCAAGAATAACTTGATCATCGGCGTACAAAAGGCATTTGACAGTTAACTCACCCATTCTTAATCCGCATTCTTCAACTTTCAAATTTTGCAAACAACTGTCCATAAATAGGTTGAACAGCCACGGGGAAGCCACACAGCCCTGTCTGACACCTTTATGGATGTCAAACCAGTCCGAGTAGACCCCGTTGATCCTAACACAAGCACTAGAGTTCCTATAAAGAGACTCCAATGCCTGTATCAAGCCAGCGCTCAACCCAAATGAGTTCAGTGTTTGCCATAGCAAATCCCTATCCACTCTGTCATAGGCCTTTCCAAGTCCATGAACGCACAAAAAACCTTTTGGTTTTTGGCCAGAAACTTCTCCGCGATCATGCGTATGGAAAAGACTTGATCTGTACATCCCATTCCCTTTCTAAATCCCGCTTGCACATCCCAAATTTTTCCATCAGTTTCTTTCACGACTCTTTCAATCAGTACCTTAGCATACAGTTTTACCACAATCCTAAGAAGGCTGATGCCACGGTAGTTTTTACAGTCCTGCTGCGACCCTCTTCCTTTATATACTGGGACTATCACGGCTTTGCACCAGTCTACCGGTACCCGCTTCAGTTCCCAGCATAAATTAAACAAGGTGTGCAGCAGGCCTGCCACCACTTCCTCTCCAGCCCTTAGCATTTCGAGTGAAACTCTATCATATCCGGCAGCCTCACCTGCTTTCATGCTTTTCATTGCTTTCATTATTTCATCTATACTTATCTCGCTACCTCTTTCCTCTTCTTTCGGTGTTTCTACTTCACTTAATACACACGTTGTCTCCTCACTCATAAACACGCTTTCAAAATATTCCTTCCGTCTCTTTAAACTCCAAACTTCATCATTCAGAATATAGCCATTCTCGTCTCTTATAGCATTCATCATAGGCTGTTTTGAATGTCCCCTGGCAGTTCTTACAAGTTTCCAGAACATTTTAATATTTGCCTGGAAGCTATCCGATATTCTTCTATCATTCTTATCCGTTCTTTCTTGCTTTTTTCTTTCAACTACTTCTTTTACTCTCTTATTAAGATGTCTAAAGACTGCCTTTTTTCTTTCAATATCACCATTCGTACCACTAGAATTAGCAGCCTTTGTTGCTAGTAAATCTAGCCATGCTCTCTTCTTTGCTTCAACTTCCATACGTATCTCATCATCCCACCATAACGTATTATTTTTCCTTTCATTCTTTCTCTTACTAACACCACATACTTCGGTAGCTGCATCCACTAAACCTTTCTTCACATTTTGCCATATATTCTCCAAGTCTAACTCCTTCATACATAATTCATCCAAACCACTTATATTTTGCTTCTTTCATACGAAACACAGCAGCATTAAGCTGTTATTTGACGCTGGTATTCTGTGAGAGCGTGGTCCTTCCCCGGTCGAGCCGACCCATTCGTGCTACAACTATACAATTAATATAGCTGCAGCATGGCTCTATCACGTAATATTGATATTAATCTTTTCAATCTTTATCTCTCTTCATCCAAAAACAGTTTGTATATACAATTTCTTTACATAATATACTAATAGGACTCCCAGTAGTTCAAGCAGTCTTAAGTGCGGTGCCGGCGACTAACTGGGATCGTTATTTCCACGAGTGTGATACCCATTGGCTTGATTATGCACGTTGCAGAAATTCTTTTGGTAAATGTAAATATCACGGGATAAGGTCCCACTGCTGGGCACAGGCCTTTCCTCATTTCTGAGAGGGTTTTAGGAAAAGGAAGTGTCCGCCGCGCTGCCCCAATGCGTGTTTTGGTGAACTTCTCATGTCATACACTGAGGTACAAGCTTTATTGTGAATGTGGTCTCTCCTACATAGGACAAACTAAAAGATCAATCAAAACCCGCGTTAAAGAACATATAGCTGATGTGAAGAATCGACACTCCGGGAAGTCTGCAGTCTGTGAACACGTACAGGATCACCCCCGTCACTACATCAGATTTGATAGACCACAAATTCAGGCTAAAGAACACCGATTCCTTCCAAGGTTGATTCGCGAGGCTATTGAAATCAAAAAACATCCTAATTTCAATAGAGAAGATGGCTGGCTGCTACCATCTGCTTGGGATCCCATAATAAATAACATTAAATCCCAACCCAAGCATACAACTGCAAGACTTCAAGACACCATAAGTTCATACTGTGTAGATCAAAGTCTGTGTAGAAAAGTCAAATAATTTATCTGACGGTTTAAACATGTTTAATATCTAAACAGATTGCCAATAAACTATAATATTTATAAATTATGTGGCGGCGCTGTACTCTCTATTAAAAGCGGAACTCTTGCAAAGCCTAAATCACGTTATAAAGTTCGGAAGTACTCCGGCTTATATAGACGCCGCAACGTTATTATCGTGCTACCAATTTCACTGGATTCAGACAACTCAAACACCGCAGCACGTCACACAATGACACTACACATCTACACAGTACATCCAATGTGTCAAACATGCACGACGCAATCCTGCGAACATCGCGTACATACCCGCGTACCTTAGCGGTTCTCACCACCCAAAACATCGATCGGCACGAGCTAAGCAGTAAGAGACGGTGGTCCGCACTCACCCACTCGGTCAGCGCAGCGCTTAGATAACACAAAACCCTTACAAAGTGGTCCTGATTATTGGTAAAAAACCATCGTCATCATCATCGTCATTGTCATCGCCTTTCCTTTTATAGCTCGAGGCTTTACAGACCGCAAACTCTAAGTCAGCAGCAGATGAAGATGTAAGAACCACAAAAGGCTAACATCTCTAACATCATAGAATATAGATATCGTTAGCTCCTCTTCGGGCTGATCACCTCGCCTGGCGGTAGATCTTCCCTTTTCCATTCAGTGCCAAAATTATGATTATAGTTTAATTTACAAAATAAGTAAGTAAAGTGGATCAGAGGGGCGCTGAAGTGCGAGCCCAGGTCCTAGGGCGTTGTCGACATTTAAGGACGCGTTTGCAAATCAACCAAAATTAGGGTGTTTTTCGGTAGATTTTGTGACAAAACTAAACCAAATCAAATATAAGTAAAAACTACCATGTATAGATTGGTTCTTCATCTGCAAATGTCTGTAACTCTTTTGTTGAAAATAGTAGTTTTTTATATTGTAAAAACGAACTTTCGTTGCCATTTTCTACAAAATTAACGATACCGGCTTGTGTTTCGGTAGATGTTTTGGTCTATTATCAACATATTTAAAAATTTAAAAAATACTATAAGATGACAGACATATTCAATTAAAAAACCCTGGGTTTATTTTTTTAACAAAATGTCACAAATAGTCGTAAAAAAAATAAAAACTGATGCACATTTTTTCACATATTTTGGTAATATGGATGAATCATAATGTATTGCAATAAGGGCTATTTTATTGTTGGTGCCTGCTTTGATTTATTGTACAAAGATTTCGATGAAACCACAGTCCGCGCTCGGCGGCCGTCGTGAGTGGACACTGTATCGCCTGTTTGCAGCGGCTCATTCTGAAAAGATCGCTGTACATACACAAAATATTAGAAAAAAACAAATTGGAAACATAAGTACTTGACAAGTGATAAAATTATTATTTTTATACTCACAGTTTTTATTTAGCTAAAAATAAGTAGGATATATAAACTTACCTACTACTGCAACTCGTGGACGAGCGGAACTAGGTGTGCCGAGTTTGGGCTCGTTTTGTTGGTTATGATGAGACCTTACCTCTGGACTTGATGGCATGACCTGAAGGTGTACTTTCGTGACCGCTATTTGAACTTCTTGCAGAGTAAAACTAGGGGTGACGAATTTGGGCTCCGTTTTGTTAGTTATGACGAGTCTATACCTCTGGACTTGATGGAGTGACCTGAAGGTCTAAATCGGTGATTGCAACTGGAACTCCTAGACTGGTAGAACTAGGTGTGCCGAGTTTGGGTTCGTTTTGTTAGTTACGATGAGACCTTACCACCGGACTTGATAGAGTGACCTGAAGGGGTAATTCAGTAACTACTGCTGGAATTTCTGAACGAGTAGAACTAGGTGTGCCGAATTTGGGCTTCGTTTTGTTAGTTATGACGAGTCCATACCTCCGGACTTGATGGAGTGACCTGAAGGTGTAGTTCAGTGATTACAAGTGGAACTCCTAGACTTGTAGAACTAGTTGTGCCGAGTTTGGGTTCGTTTTGTTAGTTACGATGAGACCTTACCACCGGACTTGATTGAGTGACCTGAGGGTGTAATCAGGTGGGTAGTAATGGAACTCCTAGACTAGTAGAACTAGGTGTGACGAGTTTGGTTTCGTTTTGTTAGTTACGATAAGACCTTACCACCGGACTTGATGGAGTGAAATTCGGCACACCTAGTTCTACTGGTTCAGAAATTCCAGCAGTAGTTACTGAATTACCCCTTCAGGTCACTCCATCAAGTCTGGTGGTAAGGTCTCATCATAACTAACAAAACGAACCCAAACTCGGCACACCTAGTCCTACAAGTCTAGAAGTTCCACTTGTAATCACCGAACTATACCTTCAGGTCATTCCATCATGTCCGGTGGTAAGGTCTCATCATAACCTACAAAACGAACCCAAACTCGGCACACCTAGTTCCACCAGTCTAGGAGTTCCAGTTGCAATCACCGATTTACACCTTCAGGTCACTCCATCAAGTCCGGAGGTATGGACTCGTCATAACTAACAAAACGGAGCCCAAATTCGGCACACCTAGTTCTACTCGTTCAGAAATTCCAGCAGTAGTTACTGAATTACCCCTTCAGGTCACTCCATCAAGTCTGGTGGTAAGGTCTCATCATAACTAACAAAACGAACCCAAACTCGGCACACCTAGTTCTACTAGTCTAGGAGTTCCACTTGTAATCACCGAATTACACCTTCAGGTCACTCCATCAAGTCCGATGGTAAGGTCTCATCATAACCAACAAAACGAACCCAAACTCGGCACACCTAGTTCCACTAGTCTAGGAGTTCCTATTGTTGTAATCACCAAATTACACCTTCAGGTCACTCCATCAAGTCCGCAGGTAGGTAAGGTCTTATTATAACTGACAAAACCAGTTCAAAGTCCAGAGCTAACATCTCACTACCAGTAGAGGGCTTCCAGTGCCAAGCAGTCTTTGGAGCAGGTATTCATATTTCGTATCGAAGTATATTTCTGAGGTAGGTATAAGAAATGAAAAACAAATTCAATCTTTCAAATTATCAAAATAATTTCATTTGACTACGATTCCCACAGCCAACCGTGCGTACACTAGTGTGTGTGTGACTTTTGTCAATGTAGTAGTGCGGTTCTATACCTATCCATTTTGTAAACGCGTCCTTAATCCGTCTTTGATTGACACTATATGATTGAAATTTCTTAAATTTTTCAAATGTCTCATTTTTCGTTGTAACTTTTTTGGACGACACAATGTCGTAATTCGCAATAATTATAACACTGTACCACTCAATGCTCAAATAAGTTAAAATGCGGTAAGATTTATTACCCCTCATTGAGAAGTTTCGTTTTATATTACAGTTTATGGGTTTTTAAGTAATGAAAGCTTTCGGTTTTTAAGTAATCTTCCGCCACCAGATGTCGCTAGGGACTGAGGTAAGACTTTTATTTTTATTTAAGAAATTAGTTTTATGTTTTATCAGTTTCTAGAGACTCTTCTATTAATTAATACACAAAAGTGTCCCTCAGTTCTTTTTTAAATTTTTCTACTTTTAGGAATATCCGTCGAATGAGTTTTTAAAAGTATATAAACCAATGTTTACAGAAAGAAAACTAATCTTTAAACTTTTCTTAGAAATTAAATTCCTCTCCTAACTGTCAAATATTCACCTCAATCCTTAGTGACGCCACCCAAATACCTCACGTCAAATTTTTAACCTCATCCCGTCTGTGAATAAACGCGATTGAAAAAAAAAAATACAAAAAAACGAAAATTTTCCAAAATTGACGTCGTGTCGATCGACGCATGACGTTCTCTTATTACCAGGCTCCCATAACGTTGAAGTAGAAAGTATATTCCATTAACTTATTATGCTTATATTTTTGGTCTGTGCCCCGGCATCGGACGGTTCCTTCCAATCAAATTAAATTAATCATAGTGTCACTTAAATGATCGATTTTTTTGACAATGTTTATATGTAACCATTAAAGTAATATGTACTTACGTACTTTCAAACAAAAAATGTGCGCTACTCTGTGTTCGCTCGATTGGTTTATATATCATAGAATAAACATAGATGGAATGATCCGTAGGTAATAGAAGATTGTATTGTTAAATAGGTAAATTGTATCAAAAGGTATTCTATGTCAAATATAAAAAAAACTGATTAGACTGATTTATGGATTTCGACGACAGCGCCACCTACCAGGTCTAATTGGGAATCTAAGCTATGGTAGAATCAACTTATTTATGGTTAGTGCTCGCTGTAAATTTCAAAGTACGCGAGCAAACCGGGTTCGATCCCCGCCGGCACCAATGAAATTGTTAATTGCAATTTTAAGTGCTGATTTACCACGTGCTCGGCGGTGAAGGAAAACATCGTGAGGAAACCTGCATATCTGAGAAATAAGAAAAAAATTCTAAGACATGTGAAGTTCGCCAACACGCATTGGGGTAGCGCGGCGGACACCCTTACCCTAAAACCCTCTCAGAAATGAGGGGAGGCCTGTGCCCAGCAGTGGGACGTATATAGGCTTTAACTTTAACTTTAACACCAGTTTTCTAGTAAATTTGAACATTAAGGTCGTAGTAGATGGTGAACTTCCGACTAAATGCCTATTAATTCTGGTGTTCCACAAGACTGAGTGCTATTACTAACGAGTACATTTATTCGCTATGTTGATGATATGTTGCAAAAGTAACATTTATTGCTATGCGGACGACATCACTGGTGATGCTTTTTACACCTGCTGTGCCAATATTTCTCGGGAACACGTCGTCGAGTACCGGAACAAACTTCTGTCTGAAGTCAGGTCTTTACTAAACAAGATATCGGATTGGGAACGACTAAATCTAGTACAGTATATTCCTCAAAACACTGGTTTAAGCGTTTACTCCCTCTGCACTATCATCCCTTCGACTGCTTCGTTGGTTTAGTAGTTGTAATAGTATAACTGCTGATCATGAGGTCCTGGGTTCGAATCCCAGGAAATCCAATTATTGAGTTTTTCCGTCAAAAAATAGCTGCCCGGAGTCAGGAAGTTCAGCTAAGTGCCTCGGAAAGCACGTTAAGTGGTCTTGCGCCTGATCTCTCTCCGGTCGTGTCAGTTTACCGTCCCATTGGATTATGAGAGTGAATAGATAGTGCACCTGTGCTTGCGCATACACTTGGGCACTATAATCCTGTCCTGCGCCGATGGCTAGTCTCCGATGAGGCAGGCCGCCGTGACCGAAATTCGGTGTAGAGAACATTACTATCTTCTCAATTTCAAGTCACTCCCCTTGCTACCTCAGCCAGCATCGAAATTCTCGGCATCGACATATCGAATGATGAACAATTCCGCGGTCACTTGGAGGTTAAATTGGCCTCTAAAAATGTATTTCACGCCGGAACACCGCTTGCAGCTTTACAAGGCACAGGTTTGGCCGCACATGGAATACTGTTCTCATCTCTGGGCCGGGGCTTCCCAGTGCCAGCTCCTTCTACTTGACCATATCCAGCGTAGAGCGGCTCAAATCGTCGACGACTGAGTCCTTTCTGATCGGCTCGATTCACTGGCGCTGTGAAGGGATGTTGCATTCCTTTGCATTTTCTATCGCATCTACCAAGAGAAGTGCTCTGAGAAATTGTTCGGATTAATCCCAGCCGCTAAATTTCACGAACGCACATCGCATCAAAACTCACGATACCATCCACACCATCTGGATGCTTGGCAGTCCACCAATTGTGCGTTTTACTAGAAGTTTTCTTCCTTGTACAACCTGTCTGTTTACCACCGGCAATTTTTCCGGACCGATACGACTTAAGGACCTTTAGGTAAAGACCTTACTCTCTTCTATAAAGCCGGTTATGCACTTTCACTTCCCCTGGGATTACTTTTGTTCATGGGCGGCGGTAGTCACTAACCAGTTACCATCGGTTGAGCCGCAAGCTCGTTTGCTCTTCTTCTATAAAATACTGCGAAATGAAAGCATTCCCAAAGGGTTTAAATGTCAACTAGGCGACCATTCGTTGACACAGCTAAAAACCATGAGCAAGACGGACATAGGATGGATTGTTCGAAAGATTATATGACTAGAAAGGAGGTAAACACAGAGATGATGGCTGATCGGGATGTATGGAAGACAACATGCTGCGCCGACCCCTAACAAATTAGGTTAAGGGATCCCTCCAGAATTATGATAACAACACATGCGTTCTGGTTGACTTCGGGCACGGAGGTAATAGTATGAAATGAATGAATGATTATAAAAAGTATAATAATAACCATCATTATCGTCATCATCATGAGGCCTATGTTCAGCAGTGGACTTGTGGTGGACAACAATGATGAACTTTTATGCATGAACTGGTTTGCCGACTAAGAGAATATCGTAAGAAAGGAAGTTCTGACAGCCCTAGGCTAACCGTGAATATGTGCCCTCTAAGCCCAATCCTGCCTATGCTTCCCCAGCCCACGAATATAATTTACTAGATTTTTATATTTTACTAGCTTTATGTTATTAGTAAGTGTAATATATTTTATACGTGGTAGAGCCACGCTGCAGCTATATATTATGGTTGTAGCCCGAATGGGTCGGCTCGACCGGGGAAGGACCACGCTCTCACAGAATACTAGCGTAAAATAGCAGCTTAATACTGCTGTGTTTCGTATGGTGAGTGTAGAGACCCTTTTTTTAACTGTAATCGAGGCATTCCATCTTAGTTCTCAGGGGTGACAACGCATCTGCGTTTTGATTCTTAATCGAGGTAAAATAGATGTCTATAGGCCACAGCGTCCACTTACCATCAGGTGGACTGTGCGCCAGTTTATCACCCATATTCTATAAAAATATAGTTTTTCTCTGATCTCTCATCTGATCTTGACAATAGCACTACCCTCCGGGTTCAATTGTAAATCTAATCCATCTATCTAAAGCAACCACACACTCAAACACACACAAAAAATTCATTAAAATCATTCCAACGATTTTCAAATATTTGCAGGACTAACGGATAACAACAGATTTTTATGTATAGAGATTTTAGTTTATGGAAGAGAGGGCAACACCTAAGGAGTTGCAGGTGTGTTGCCGGCCTTTTATAAAAGAATTAAGCTTTTTTTTTTTTGAAGGTTCCTAAGTTGTATCGATCCGGATACATCGCCGACGGTAAATGATTTCGCAAAGAGGTCGTACGAGGAAGAAAACTCCTAGTAAAACGCACAATGGTAGACCAACATCTTTTCGCAACGCATATGAATCAAATCGATCAGGAAGGACTCGGTCGTCGACGATTCGAGCCGCTTTGGCTCAGAGATGAAAACAGTATTCCATTTGAGGCCGGACATGCACTCTGTAATACTAAAAGAACGTTGCAGTCACCTTTTACGACACCCACGTGAAGAGATGGGGATGGTGCTATTCTTTGCATCCGACACCACGCGCGCGTATGATAACTATATTATGACGACTTTAATAACCACACTTATTATGTAATTATTAATTACAAACTAAAACTAAATATTTCGAATTCACAATAGCTCAAGATTCATGCGGAATGCAAGTAGGGTAGAGGTTGTAACGTATATAGTTCCCATAAAGCACACACATTAAATTGAGTGAAACTATACTTAACATTACCGAAGGAAAAATTAATAGAAAGAACGAACTTTTAAGAGCAAAGGTATATAATAATATAGTGTTGGAATTGTATTGTATATTTTAAATAATGTATAAGAGAAAAAATATTTGGTACCCCTGGTTTTGATTGTTTGATAGCCTTGCCCCTTATTTATACTTACGCAAATAACTCAAACGGAAAAACCTTTAACCTTATACTTAAGATAAAGTATAAAAGTTACTGCTATTAACATTTACGGTTTTTCTTCAGAAACTGCATAAAGTACGCACGTTAAACTAAAAACACTGTTTACCGTTCCCGTTTCACATTTTATTCAGTATTACCTGTTTGAAAACATTTATACAAACATCTTTATAATCATATAAAAGTTTATTTTATCGTTATATCACTATAATTTGTACCTCAAAACTAGGGCAAGCAACTTAATCATAAAAACATTTTTTTTCTGTCTGGTAGGAAACTATATTTATTTTTTTGAGACGTGTGAGACATTCTCCAGAGTCTTGCTCTAGAATATGTTTGCCGAGTAATGGGTTTTGATATCAATATTGCAGTGAATTTTAAATGCTTAATAAGATAAATAAGACTGATTTATTCAAACTTTATTGTTATTTCATTAGAACTATAAAAGATTTTATGGTAAACGATAATAATCAATGTTTTACCTTAAACAAATGTTCGGCCAAGCTGGCAGGTCTGTCCGGCTTTTCGGTTTTAAGACCTGGCAACCCTAAATGAGGGCGTCCACTATGGAGTGTAGAGGTAAGGAGTACATACTGTGTATTATAAAGTCTTCGTAGAAAATCGTTAAATAAAGGTGGGGTCACTATAGCTACGGGTTAAATTTTAAAGAACGTGCCGAAAAATATTAGTGGGATAGACGACTTTTTCGAGATTATATTTACTAAATAAAATTATTTTAGATTTTATAACTACTGAGCAGTTTAGCAGCACACTTCAAACCGTCGACAACTGCTACGTTCATTTCACCCCTGTAGCTACTCCAGCACTGTTGTGGAGAGTTTTTGAATTGTTATTTATTGCTTACAGATGGACACTTTTTCAACTATTCTCCTATGAGAGATTGTTCTCCTTACTTCTACACTCCATAGCATCCACACCTTTTTGCCACCAGAGCGGCGCCACTCGCCAGCCGAGGCATATGAAAGATTTCATGGTTGGGAATTTAAATTTTAGGAAAAATGTAAGTTTCAATGGGTGCGTTTGGCAGAAAAAAGCGCTAGCAAGCGCTTGTAAGCAACATGGCGAAACTAAACAGTTTTCGGCCAAGACACGTTTGCTAACTTCAGTAGCGCTGACACAATCCGCCAATTTGTTTATTTAATTTGTTTGTTTTAATGTAGAGTTTATAAGTTGTTTTTTGCAATATTAATTTTAAGTAATATAATGACATGAATAGACATATACATGTTATTAAAAATTTATGATTGGTAAGTTTTTGATATGAATACTTTACAACTTTACAAACATATATTTAAATTAGGTTAGGTTCCCCGGTTAAAACTAACTTCGTGTCCTAGAGGAAAACAGCTACTTACGATTTGATAGCGCTTACCGCTTACGATCGCCATTTTGCTTACAAGCGCTTGCTAGCGCTTTTTTCTGCCAAACGCACCCAATGTGTCTTTACGTAATATTAATAACATTTTTTATTAATAGGTCCTTATATATGAAATTGGCGTTTTGTACGGGAGGAATATAAAGTAAACTTTTTTATAAATTATATTTAATTAATCAAAGTATGCACCGTTGTTATCTATGCACTTTTGCCATCTCATAGGTAGTTCATTGATCCCTTTGCTAAAGAAAACCTTGGAGGCGAGAATCAATAAATTCTTTGAAGGCGGTTTGGACTGCCGCATCGGATTTTCTTGTAAGAAGTTGTACAAATTCCGGAAAAAATGTTAATCTGTTGGTCTGGGGAGTACGGTGGATGTCGCAGACATTACAATTGTAGCTCATCTAACTTGGTAGTTGTTTTTTGTGCAGTATATAGTCTTGCGTTGTCGTGAAGCAGCAGTGGTCTAGAGCGATTGACCAATCTCCGTTGTTTATTTTTTTTTTTTTTTTTTTTTTATTAGGAAACTCAACAGCATATTTTTAACAATCATACTTAAAATACATATTAACATACTTAGCCAATAACAGAGTTTCACAACATGCTGAATAACACTTACAAAGCAGAGAGGTAAAATTGTAACTTAATACATATTATCTAAATACATAATATTTTACACACGATTGCAGTACATGGTTCTATATTATGTGATTTGTATACAATTATGTTTAGATTTAAATTTAAATTTAAGTTGACAGCTTTTTATAAAATTAATAAAACAACAAAAATAAAATGATATTCACTGAATAAAATAGAATAAACAATATAAATACATAAAATAAATATGTTACATGTTATTTTGTATACCTTATAGTTCTATTATAACTAATATAACGACATGATTTCCAAATTGATATTTTTTTTACAGAATTGTGATGATACAGATGGAGTTATAGAATAGATGTACATTATGTGATAGTTACTGTTTCTTAGACAGCTTCAGGATAAGTTTGTGTTTAAAGTTAGACTTAGAAAAGTTGAAAATATCAACATTACTATATTTACTATTATAAATTTTGGGTAGACGAGTCATGACAGCGTTCATACCGTATTTGGTACGATGTTTAGGTACATTGAAAAGTGGGGTCTTTCTAGTACGGTACTTAGGAGTGCAGAACTGGATACCTGCGAGAAGATTAGGACTATAAATGTTACTGTGAAGGATATCATGCAAAAAACACATATCAAGTAATTCTCGTCTAGATTCCAGCGACAAGAGACCGTATTTAATAAACTCCTCATTATAAGTTTCACAACGACGCATGCCGGTTTTGTAATTGAGGTGCTTTATGAAGAGTTTTTGTATTCTTTCCAATCTGTTTATATACAAAGCATATTGCGGCGACCATATGGAGCTACCATATTCTAGAATACTGCGACAATATGCGTAGTAGATAGATCTGAGACTGTTTATGTTTTTAAAAGGTTTACAAGTTCTCATAATGAACCCCAGATTGCGATATGATTTATTTACGATATGGTTGACATGCTCAGAAAACGTCATTTAAGAATCAAGGAAAACTCCTAAATCCTTTACTATCTCAGTCCGTTTTATGCCTTCATTTTTAAAGTGATACGGAAAAACAATTTTATTTTTCTTTCGGCTAAAACTGATACATTGACATTTACTTATATTTACTGTTATATTGTTTCGGACATAATATGAGTGTAAGTTATCCAAGTCACGTTGAATTAGTTCACAATCTTTAATCGAGTTAATTTTCAGGAACACCTTTTTGTCATCAGCGTATAGTAGATGATTTGAAAATTCAAAACATTGGTTAATATCATATATATATGCAGAATAGAAAAGTGGACCAAGGTGTGATCCCTGAGGAACACCTGATGGAATTTGTATGAAATCAGACTTGAAACCACCAATGACAACAGCTTGAGAACGATTAGAGAGATAAGAGGTAGTCCATCTTAGTAAGTCACCATGAATTCCAAGCCTGTACAATTTGTCTAAGAGGATGCTGTGATCCACACGGTCGAAAGCTTTTTCAAAATCCGTGTAGATCACATCAACCTGTCCACAGTCTTCCATCCCACTAATAACATAGTCACAAAATTCTGCCAAGTTAGAGATGGTAGACTTTCGTTTTAAAAAGCCATGCTGATGATGTGAAATGCCTTTTACAATTACAGGGTAAATGTTATTATAAACAACTTTTTCCATCATTTTACTAATTGTGCATAAAATAGAAATGGGACGGTAATTACTTATTTCCACTTTTGAACCCTTCTTATGAATCGGTATAATAAATGCTTTTTTCCACAATGTAGGAAAGACGCATTGGTTTAACGATGTCTTAAATAATAAATATATAGGATATGCCAATGACTCAGCACAGTTGCGTAAAAATACGGGTGCTACTCCATCACACCCAGGGCCTTTAGAAACATCTAGCGTCTTAAGCATATTAAAAACGTCATCCTTTGTTACGGTTAGACCAGATATTGTGTCAAAGGTGCAACATTCACCGTCACCATTTACAGATCTAGCACACTGAGGGCAAGAACCGGAAAACATACTCTTAAAGTAACTATTAAATTCAGTACATATAGCATTGCCATCAGTAATGGACTTACCTTGGTAACTTAATTGCTTGGGGAATCGAGAACCACCACGCTTCGATTTAACGTATGACCAAAAAGCCTTGGGAGTGAGATGAATCCTATCCTCCATGCAGTTGATATACTTATTAAAACATTGTTGCTGAAGTAATTTTTCACGAGAACGTAGCAAAGCAAACTCATCGTAATCTCGAGGATTCCTAAAGCGTTTCCATTTGTTATGTATCTTGCTCTTTTCACGTATGACTTTTATTAAAGCAGAGTTATACCAAATGGGATAATATTCTTTAGTGCTAGTTTTATTTTTTAAAGGTACAAATTGATCAAGACATTCTTCTAATTTACTGTAAAATAATGTCGTAGCCACGTCTATCGATTTATTCTGCAGCGTACCATCCCAGTCAGTTTGTATAAAGAAGTTATTAATTGCAACATAATCACATTTGTAAAAATCACGTCGCGGTGTGACGACTTCTTTGAAAGGGGTCACAAATAGATCAGTGATGTCAATATACAAAGAAGGGTGATGTTTGTCCTCTGTCAAAAGAGGGGAAGAACATCTTAGAACTTCTGTGTTTAGATTGCAGAATACTAAGTCCAGTGTACGTCTGTTACCATTTAAAATACTATTAAATTGTTTTAAGCCCAAGAAGATCATACCCTCCGCAAGCGATAGTGCTGCATCCTGAATTTCCATACTCATGTTATGAAGTAATTCGTGATGACCATCCTGCCATTTAAAGCACCGAAGATTAAAGTCACCCACCAATAGGCATGTGTCTCCTGGGTACCGCTCAGTTAATGATGTGACAAAGTTGTTTACTTCATTTAGTTGCGATGGTATATTATATGAATCAGGAGGAATATATACCAAAATAATATTTAGGTTACATTTAGTTCCCAATTCACCTGCAGGCAACGTTATACAGAGTAACTCAGTATTAAAGTTAGAACTAAAACCATGCATTTGTCTAGCTCCATATTCACTCCTTATGCAAGCCATTATACCACCACCAGTTTTTTTCTGTGTTTGGGGTAAGTTACGGTCTAAACGCATGACGTCATAACGATTATCACATAATTCAGAACTTAGAATGTCATTCTGAAGCCACGTCTCAGTAAATAATAGAATATCATAGCTATTGCTCGCAATTTGTTTATAAAGATCTACACATTTCGTTCTAAGTCCACGCACATTTTGATAATACACAGATATTCTTTTGTCCTTCCTAACTTCTGTAGATATATATTATAAGAGAAACTACGATTGACATTAATATTATATTGTATATATAAAGATCACCACAATAGAGAGCCAGCATCGTTAAATTATTTTCTGTATTAAATTGTTGTATAAAGAGTTGATTTATTAGTAAATAACACATCCAGGTTAGGTAAAAAAAATAAATTAGTTTCAGTATAATTTTGGTTATATTAAAGATTATAATATTATGACAATATAAAATAATTATCGTGCACAACCCTTGCTGAATAATAAAAAAAATACTTACAAATGCATGCGAAATTGTATTTTTGTAATTTATCGTGATAAACTACATGTGAGCTGCCAACAGTCCAAAACCTTTGAATATTATTATTAATATATAAGAACATCATATAGTCTGCAATCCTAAATAATACAATACACTCTAACAAACACAACAATACGTAATTATGATATGATTTTGTTGTGTTTTTACATACCATGTTAAAAAAGAAGAAAAAACAGTACCGATACAACATTTTAACGAAAGTACATATACGAGTATATGGATGAAGTATTATACTGATAACAATAAAACATAGTCATTTAAGCTTATCAAGTGTTTCAGTGTTACGAATAAAAATTGCTTCGCTTGTATCCGACTTCCTCATGTAAATGCGACCAGCACGAATCCAGGTGTATTTGTATTTGAGCTCTTTCCCACGTTTACGAGCTGCAGCATGCAGCTGCTTATTTTCGGAGGAGAGGTTCTCAATAACAAAGACAGGTTTCTTTTGTTCTGTGTCGAAGCCAAGGTCATGAGTGTTGAGCTTGTTCTCCTTGTTTACTTTGTTATGCCTGTTGACTGCAGAAAGCACCGAATCTCGAATTCGTGGTGAACTAAACTTCGCTATAATTGTACGTGGTCTGGGGCTGGCCGGGTTAAGCTTAGCGACGCGTGAACAGTACAGAATATCATGGTCACTCATTGTATGGTTAATGGCGCATCCTAGCTGTTTTACTATGCCTACAACATTCTCCGTTTTTCTTTCGGGCACGCACTGTATCTCCAAGGAAGATGCACGGGAAAGTTGATCGAATTGGTTCAATTTATTATTGAGGGTGTTAATCTCGTAACGCAAAGAATCGTTTTCTTTTTTTAATACCAATATTTCTTGTTGTTGAATTTTAAATTCGTCTGAAATCTTATCGAACTTGTCACTCATAAATTCAATAGAACATTTAAGATTACTTATTTGTCCATTAATTGTGCTAATGCCAACTGTGAACTCCGTGGTGCAAGACTTTAACCCCGTTGCTATTTCTTCGCGAAGTATTTCTCGCAATTCTGAACGACGCACATAATCACTTGTATTATCTACAATGATATTAGTATCAAGTTTTGCAGGCGCCTTGCGTCGGGACACGTTAATAAACGACATTTCGGCAAACGATGTAGGTGTTGAGGGGCGAGCTACCGATTCGGAATTGTTACCTTTCGGTTGTTTAATCATGCACGTTTAGCAGCTAGTTCTTCCTTAACGGTTTGCAGTTGCTGACAATAAATATCTGCCGCAATCGTTTGGCCAGATTTTAGAAAGCTGTAGTGAACGACACCGGCGCTAGTCCACCAAACACTCACCAGTAACTTTTTCTGTGTCAACTTTTGTTTAGAGCAGGATTTGGCTGGGTTTCCAGAGTTCAGCCATTGCGACAAGCGCTTCCGATTATCGTACAGTATCCATTTATCATTACAAGTAATGATTCGATTTAAAATCCCTTCATTTTTGTGACGATTGAGCAAAGTAACACAGCAGTCAACGCGTGTTTGCAAGTTCGTTTCACTTAATTCATGAGGTAACCATCGTTCAAGTTTTTTTTACTGTTCCGATTTGCTTTAAGTGGATTAATACAGTTTTATCACTTGATCCGAAGCCTGCAGTAATGTCTGAAGTGCTTTGTGATGGATCCGCCTCCACAATAGCCTTTAATTCTTAATTTTCACTTTGATCTCCGGCCGTCCACGGGGTTGGTTCTGAAGATCGAAATTTCCAGAACGAAAACGATTTTTTTTCGAAACTAAAAACGTATCGTGCTTTCTTTTGCAACACCAGCGCCGTACACATTATTAATCCTTCGAACTGTTTCTGCAGCACTGGTGCCACGGTAGAACTCGTACTCGTAAATATAGCGATATTTCATGTTTTCCATTGTGCGGTAATAAGCGACGCCATAGAAAAAAATAATGTGGATAAAACAACTGAATGACTGTTTTAAAAACTCAAATGTACCGGCTACATCATCATCATCATCATCAGCGTGCGACAGTCCACTGCTGGACATAGGCCTCTCCCAGCTACATGAATTTGTAAATTTATAAATTGAATTTGGAATTCTTAACCAAAGAGAAGATATTTCAGTTCAAAGTGATCAGTACGACTAAACGCTAATTTCATATGTAAGGACCTAATATTTACATTAGAAACGAATAAAACAAACTACAGAATTCATAAAGGAGAAAAATTAAGAAAGAGTAAAAAGAGCAAAAAATTACGGAGTAAACCCCTAAGACGTCGCTTTGTGTATTTGATAGAATGACTGAAGTAAATCTTCTTTAGCTCCATCTGTTTATATATATATATATATATATATATATATATATATATATATATATATATAATATATATATATATATTTTTATTTTTGTAAAAATATTTAAATTTATTATCGGCTTCTTTCCATAATTTGTTATTACGGTACACTGAAATGATCGCGACTAGAATATTTCAGATTGAGTTACAATAAAACCTTTTTTTAGAATTTGAGTACTGGCCTCTTAGAATCTTAATAACATTGAAAGAATTAAAAAAAAGTTTAAAAACAAAAACTATGTTGGTTTAAAGTTGACACGTCGTTAATAGAAATGCAGCTCATGTGTGAACATTTCCGTGCCATAATTTATCACAATTTTCACCGCGGCTTATCTAAGGATAAATGTCTCAGCGAACTTGTTTCGATTTATGATGTTGAAGCACCGAGTCAAAAGACAACATACCGCTGGTATGTCGAGTTCCGACGCGGTCGTGTGTCGTTCAGCACTGTTTCTTCTGCAGGTCGACCAAGAACAGCCTGATCACGCCTGAAAATATCGCAGCTGTTCGAATTATTATATTAGATGACCGTCATGTCACATACGAGCGGATTCGGGTTGTTATCAGTATCGGAATGACTGCAATTCAGTCGATATTACATAATGAGCTGTGTGTAACAAAGCAAGTTTCCCGCTGGGTTCCTCACAATTTGTGCGAAGAGCAAAAGGCGGTTCGTGTAGATTGGTGCCGGAATACTCTGCAACGCTTCAACGGAGGGAAGTCAAATGCCGTTTATAATATCGTCTCAGGTGACGAACCACGGATTTGTTCATACGAACCTGAAAGAAAACATCAGTCAGCAGTTTGGGTCTTCGAAGACGAGGTCAAACCTACGAAAGTGGTTCGCTACCGCAGCGTGTCAAAGACAATGGTCGCTACGTTTGTCTCGAAAGAGGAGCATGTTGCTACAATTCCTTTACAGGAACGCAGAACGGTGTCGCTACGTTTGTCTCGAAAGAGGAGCATGTTGCTATAATTCCTTTACAGGAACGCAGAACGGTTACCGCTGGGTCACGGTTTGTTTGCCAAAAATGTTAGCCGAACTCCGAAAAAATAACCCGAAACGTCGCATCATCTTACATCACGATAATACGAGCTCCCATACGACTCGGAAGACAAATGATTTTTTGAAGCAGGAAAACATTGAGCTGATGAGCCATCCTCCGTACATTCCTGACCTGAGCCCAAACGATTTCTTTACATTCCCTAGAATGAAAGATTTATTACTCGGTCAACGGTTTGAAGACCCCGAAGCAGCTGTGGAAGCGTACAAATCAGCCACTTTGTCAACATCAACTTCAGACTGGAATTACTGTTTTAATGATTGGTTTGCACGAATGGAAAAGTGCATTTAGTTGAATGAAGAATACTTCGAAAAACAATAAAATACAATTTCGCTATACCGTGCATGTGGTTTATATTATTCCCAATCATTTCAATATGCCCCTCGTATTCACCCGCAAATTCGCAAAACATGAACTTTAAAATGAATTTACAATTTTATTCACTTTTGACGTAGAATATATATATATTGTATTTAACAAAATATTAATTCATAAAATTGTTCATAACGAAAAAAAAACAACGAAAAATAACTGGCTATGAGAGAAAGTCAGTCGTACCGGTATGTACTCGAACATTCTAGATGTTTCAGTAGAAGAGGCCCTATCATTGGCCGATAAGGACCGCGACCGAGTAAGTATTGAATTGGCAATTCAAGGGAATACTACGAAGCGACATAACTGCGATCTAAAGTGATCAGTAGTACAATTGTGTTTTATTGTTAGTGTGTTTAAAGTTGTAATTGGTGTTCGGTAATTAAAGTGTCGATTTTGGTAATTCAATTGGCAGTTTTTATTGTCAAGAACCCTAAGCTCGTAACAATTATAAAAAATAATTCGAAGACATGTGTAGTCCGCGAACACGCTTTGTGACAGCGCGTCGGACATTTTTGTCCTAAAAATAGGTACTTTCAAAAATGTGAAGAGACCTCAAAGAGCCAAAGAAATATGATTACTACTTAGCCACGTTATGAGACGTGTATATACTCGTATATATACTTTACATTTTTATAGGCTGCTATTTTAGGTACCTACTATACGAGAATAGTATTTTTTTAATGACTTTGTTTTAAAATACTTTAAAAATTATACCCTGTTGAGAAATAACGACCTGTTTTTATATTATAATTATAAAATATTTTTTCTATTTCACATCATTATCTGAGCCCTGAAGCCCAATATAAAAGACTGTTACTCTGGTAAGCCTACGGCAATCGGATTTTTCTCACTCGATTTTTCTTTCTTGCCTTGTTATACAAAGACCGTGTGTTGTAAAATATGTAATTATATAATGTATATGTTTACGCTTTTAGAAGGTTTATTTTATTTACTCGAATTTTCATACTGTTTTTATAGAATATGGGTGCCAAAGGAGCACACAGTCCACATGATCTATCCTCAATTAAGTATCAAAATGTAGATGCATTGTCTTCTCAGAGGACTAAGATAAAATGCCTCATTTCTAATAAAAAAAGGGTCTTCGGTTCTCGATACTCGTATGGTGAGTATATATGTATATGTATGCCCTTATTCCACTCCACAATTAGCAGCATTGAGCTGCTAATTTAGGCTGATATTCTGTAAGAGCGTGATCCTGTCCCGGTTGGACCGACCCGTTCGTGCTACAACTATAATATAGGTGAAGCGTGGCACTACCAACCTACTAATACTTAATATTTAATTTGAATCAAATTAAGGTTAATAATACAATGTTGCGAATTATTGTTAAAGGTACCTTTTTTAACATCCAATATACATATTGCAGGCTACAAGCGACCCGCTCCAATTCTGAGGCCTCAGTTTTAAGAAAGGTATGGAGGTCATGCTTCGATTCCAATGCGAATTAGTGGATTTCTCTTATTAATTTCGAACTTTTTTAGTTTCTCATATAACAGCAAAATTTCAAGAGATACTTTTGAAGTAAAACTTCTTTAGGCGCAATTCGATCATTATTCGGGCGGCAGCAAGGGAAATAACATTCAGTAACGTCTTACTGAGTCCGTTTCCGTACTTATAAAGGCAGTGGTCCAATGGCCAGTGACTCAATATTTCTTGAGTACCTGCTTTATGTGTTATAATTATAATATACTTACACAATTTTCCGATATACATTATACTTATTTTTTTTACAGAAACGGAGGCAAACGAGCATGCGGCTCACTTGATGGTAAGTGTCGACTGCCGTCCATGAAGGACTGCAACACTAGAGGAATGCGCAAATTGCGCCAAGAATCATACGGCCAACGATCGCCGCTGCCCGGTCCTGAGGAGGATCGCCAGGAAGCAGGGGATCGTTCAACCTGGGCTACTCCCGGAGAACCCCAAGAGGATCCCCCAGAGTCGCCCTAAGGCTGTGACTATACAGGAAGACGGGTGGGCTACCATCACTAGAGGGAAGGGTAGGCAACCAGCCCCCCCCCCCCCCAGTACCAATAGAAACGGTGGCTCCCACAGAGCAAAGGGCAACTCTCCGACCTCCTGCCAACGACGCCATTGAGAGGCAACCCTCCCAACGGAAGAGGCGGAGGAATAGGAGCAGGAGAACGGAACAGCCTCCTCCTCAGGCTGTGACCACCTCTACCCCTACAACTACAGGACCGATAGCCTCGCAGGCGCAGGTTACTGCAAAAACACCAGCACCAGCAATGGCAAGTAGAGCGCCAGAAAGGGCCCTACTGGAAAGCAGAGCTCGCTCCACACATAGAGCGCGCTCTGCGCAAAGGAAGACCCTAACCAATGCCCTAAGACCAGTGCCTTCACAAAAGCGTAGTGCAGAACGCAGACCACCAACTTCCGATTTCGAGACGGCTGATGCTATCCACAGATTGGTAGGCATAGCCATCGAAGTCGGAACACAAGTCCTAGCCGACATTAGGGCCGGGACTGATCCCGTTACCGCCGTCATGAAGGCGCTGGCATCGCTACTGGCAAGGCATTATGGAGGATAATAACCTGCGCCTGCTATACTGGAATCCGGACGGGATTCGCCAAAGGATCCATGAACTCCGCACGGTCACCCAGCAACAGGACATCCAGGTGATCCTGCTGGGTGAAACCAAATTACGACCATCAACGCATCTAAAGCTGCCCAATTATACCATCTACAGGAGGGACGAGGTCGATCCTCAAGGGGTCACGGCATTATGCCCTGCAGAGGACAACAACGACGACTAGAGGAATTGCAGGTGCGTTGCCGGCCTTAAAAAAGGAGTAAGCGCGTTTCTTGAAGGTCCTTAAGGGGAAATATAATGTCAAATGGCTTAGCAAGATCCTTCGTTATGCCGAAAATATTGCAGCATTAATTTTGAAATAAATATATGGTAAAGTTAAGGATTAATGTTAATGATTATGTTAGACGAAAACACGATTTCGTAAAATTTTCTCGATAGAAAAAAAATCCAAAGTTACCTCCAAAATAAACAATAAACCGCTGTTATTCATAAAATACTTTAAATAAGATCATGAAACTTTGCATACTAACTGAAATAACTATAAAGCAGTGCTTATGTTATTTACTTTTTTTAAAATACCATTATTTTCACTGTAAAGAGAAATTACCTAAATTATCGGCGTCTTGAGCTTGATTCCAGTCGCCCCGTTAGTATCGCTTAGGCTTTTGAAGGGAGAAGTTGTGTCGCTTACGATCAGAATATACATTACGCAACAGTACGACGTAAAATTAAAATGGGAAATAACCGTGATAAAAATAAGAAGCGGCTGGCTTGGCGTTAAGAAACAGGCATACATATGATAAACCTAATGAAATAAGTGTCTAACGACCTTTCTACTTACAGTATTAGTGATTACAAACATATCGGTACATAGCATACGACGCGTGGGGAAGTGGGGGCGAAATTAGAATTTGAGCTGACTTACTCTATCCTCTTAAGTCTTATCGGTCAGGTAAAATTACCCAAGGTAAACAATTCCACAAAGAAGTTGTACGAGGAAGAAAACTCCTTAATAAATCTCACAGTAGTGGACCGCTAAGCATCCAGATGATATGGATGATAACGTGAGTTTTGTCACGATGTGGATATAATAAGTTTCTCCATAAGTCTTCGTAACACACCGGAAGAGGTGATGGAAGGTTTACGACCGCCTACGAAGAGGGAGATAACTAGTGCTGTGATGTCAGTCTTCGATTCTTTAGGACTCGCATCACCCATAACGATTCAAGGGAAGTCGCTGATCCAGCAAGTATGGAGGACAGGCATCTCTTGGGATGAAGAAGTTTCACACGAATTACACGTGTTATTTTGTAAATGGATGTCGGAAGTGAAGAAATTAGATCATTTAGAAGTACCTAGACCCGTTGCTGAAGGCGTCGGCAAGGGAGAGTTACACACTTTCACGGATGCTAGTGAAAAAGCATACGCTGCCGCGGTGTATTACGTCACCACGGA
This sequence comes from Parnassius apollo, assembly GCA_907164705.1. Lineage (NCBI taxonomy): Eukaryota > Metazoa > Arthropoda > Insecta > Lepidoptera > Papilionidae > Parnassius > Parnassius apollo. The sequence continues at coordinate 3,470,400 of CAJQZP010000301.1, read as the reverse complement.
CGAGCTAGGAAAAAAGGCGGATTACGCTGATCGCCGCAAAGGCAAGAGTAGCGCCGCTGAAACCAATTTCGATTCCAAGGCTTGAATTGCAAGCAGCTCTTATGGGCAGCAGACTGGCTGCATCAGTTAGTGAAGAGAGCAAGTACGAGATATCCGAGAGAGTATTTTGGACAGACTCACGTACAGTGTTAGCGTGGATTAAGTCAGATCCTCGCGCTTTTAAACCATTCGTTGCTCATCGATTGGCTGAGATCGAAGATCACAGCAAGCCATGTGAATGGCGATGGGTTCCAACGTCACAGAACGTGGCAGACGACGCCACTAGAAATTTTCCTTCCACCTTCCATGTAAGTCATCGCTGGTTTCAAGGACCTGAATTCCTCAGGAAAAGTCCTGATTTATGGCCCAAACAAGTGGACACCATAAATAGCTTAGAAACAGGTGAAGAAAAATCGCCAAAGGGCGTAAATGCGCTGAGAAAGCAAGAACCGTTAAGTCTACCCGACTACGGACGATTTAGCAGCTTTAAGAAATTCCTTGGGGCAACTACACGCACCTTACAAGCGGTAGAAAAGTTCAAGAGTTTAAGAAAGTCGGTTAAAGGACCCGACAGCGCAGCCGAAAAGTCGGTTATGTGTTCCAACAAAGTTTTAGCAAAGTCGGTTAAAGGACCCGATGGCGCGTTGGACATAGCGCTCTTGAGAAAAGCGGAATTGTTAATTTGGAAATTCGTTCAAGACGAGTGTTTTCGGAATTCGGAAATAAAATGCTTGAAAGCAGGCAAAAGCGTTGAAAGAAGTTCACGCTTAAGTAAATTATCTATGGAAATAGGAGAAGATAACTTACTCCGTTTAAATGGACGTTTACCTTTTAAGTCTAATTTGACCGAGGAAAGTAGAAAACCTGTCATATTAGACGGTAAACACGAAATCGTTAAAATGATGATTAGAGAAGTTCATCATCATTTTGGACATGCCAATCACCAGACGGTGATGAATGAGGTGAACCAGAAATTTTATGTCTTGAACTTGCGTAATGAAGTACGAAGTGTGTAACATCACTGTCAGTGGTGTAGGACATACAGGTCAAAACCGCAGAACGTGCCACAAGGAAATATTCCTCTGGAGAGAATAGCTCATCATGAACCACCTTTTACATGCTCAGCTGTGGATTATTTCGGACCTATGAGTGTGACTATAGGAAGGCGACACGAAAAACGTTGGGGTGTTTTATTGACGTGTCTGACCACCAGAGCAGTACATCTGGAATTAGCAGCCTCATTGACACCAGCTTCAATGATAATGGCATTGAGGCGATTTATCGCCAGAAGAGGAAAACCGGCCGTTATATACAGCGACAACGGGACGAATTTCAAAGCTGCGAATAAAGAATTATTGAAAGCATGCGAAGAATGCCATGAGGGCATGAAAAATGAGTCGTTTAAGAAATATATTAAATGGAAATTTATACCTCCGGGAGCACCGCACATGGGTGGCGCCTGGGAAAGGTTAGTAAGATCGATTAAAATTGCGTTGACCGCTACGCTCAAAGAAAGGAGCCCACGGGAGGAGGTTCTACATACGCTGCTTTTAGAAGCAGAGCACACGGTAAATTCCAGGCCTCTGGTAACATTCAGTATGGATAGTCCTGAAGAGGGTTTGACACTCAATCATTTTCTTCTGGGACGCTCATGTGGTGATCGACCACCTGGATTATTTTTAGAGCAACATCTGACGGGTCAACTCAATTGGAAAGCTGCACAGAGGTTAGCCGACCATTTTTGGACAAGATGGCTGAAAGAATACATGCCTACTTTAATACCTCGAACGGGTAATAAAGGAAAATTCATGGAACCTAAAGAAGGTGATATTGTTTTGATAATAGATCATTCGTTGCCACGAAATACGTGGCCGAAAGGCAAAATTAGTAGAACGCTACCGGGACCAGACGGTCACACCAGAGTGGTTGACGTCATTACTAGCACAGGTATCTTGAGGAGACCTACATCCAGAATAATAGTCCTGGTACCCGCGACGCCTCCCAAATGATGGTGCTAACGCACGGGGGGGGAGATTGTTGGCGACGCGCCTATAAGAATATTTCAGTTTATTAAGTCAACCGATGACGAATAACGTCTCAAAGGCATATTGTCCAACAACAATGTTCTAATAAAAAAATGCTTAGTTAAATCTTGAAGAAATGTCGAATTAATGATATGAAGGTCTTGGGTTCGACTCCCAGGCCGGACTAGTTTATTGTTTTCCTAAGTAATATCTTTCAATAAATTCATATAGGGAATTTTAAGATATAAATTATGTTACCGGATTGGTTCCCCGGTTGAAATCATCTTTCCAATGATGTAAATTTAAAAGAATAATTAAATAAAGTATAAGATCGGATTTGTTCCCCGGTCGAGATGATCACTCTGTGCATAAATAGAATTAAAGGAAATTAATTGCATAAGTATTGTTTTATATGAGTTTGATATGTTTTGTACGAAAACAAATGCCTATTTGCCATGATTGATTTATGAGAACATTCACTTATATTGTTATCTGATAAGAAACATGATAACTGATAAGAATCTGGTTAGAAATAGTTTCCTACAGTTTGAAAATTGTGTAGATGCATTTATTCACCCAATATTGTTAAAATTGGTGTATATCAGACTTTCATTTTTTCTGATAGCCGAGAGCCGTGCAAAAGTTAGTTGTTCAAATAGTGTGAGTTCATAGACGCACGCTGGCCACGCCCTTAGGAGGCCGAATATGTAAAAATTTAAATATTTGTAATTTCAGCAATTTATGTAAAAATGACTTGTAAAACATTTCAGGTTGATTGTACGTGCTAAAAAGGTGAATTCTGTGTTATTTTTATGTGAAAATTCCTGTGTATAAGTGAAATAATGATAGTTTTGTATAAGAAATTTAAAAGTGTTTTAATAGTGAAATAAATAGAGAAAATGTAAATTAAACTATTGTATTAGTTAACTTATGTATAATTTCAAGTGGAAAACATTGTTTTAACTTTCTGTGTTAAATATTTAAGAAATTTCGACTTCGAACTTGTGAGTAAAATAGGCATATTTCATTTAATAAATAAAAGGTTTTTTGTGATATGAAAATGTAATGTATATCGTAGTGTAGATATTGTTTTGTGCTATCTATACACGTAAATTATGTTGATGTATGACTTATGCAAATAAAGTAATTAAGTAAAACGTGAGAGAGTAATAGTACAAATTCATGTAATTGAGTTGCGCAAGCGCGCGAATGGCGCGGCTCACTTTCGCGTATAGCTCTGGGGTAGCTTAGTGAACGGGTTTTATTGCAATTCGTTCGGGAATCCTTCGAGATAGTTCGGGGGAAAAAGTTCGGAAATCATACCAGCAGTCAATAAGAAGAAGAAAGAAAAAGTGTAGGGAAGTGATAGGGAAAAGTGATTACTCTCTCACGGAATGGTTTGAAGATAATTGCCGTTTTATTCCCAAGAAATTCATCCCTCAAGTTATACAGTCCACATCGAAGAATTAAGGCGTTGGGACCGGGACGACTTCGGAAGACCCGTAATCCCCGTCTGAACCTACTTGCTGAAAAGGAAGAGGTTATCGCCCTTGTGTGTTACTCCGTTGCGGAGATCACATACGTTGTTCCCGAACCCAACGTAGGCGTTATAGGAGGCCGGATCGAGAGAAGCCTCGATTCCTACCTTCTGTTTCAGAGCCCGAAAGTTTGTGCTCCTTCTGGGTTCCTTTTCAGATATAAATAACGCGTTTAATAAATTTCATGAATTTCTATGTTTAATTTATAATTTATGTTTTCCACTTATTAGAATAATGATAAATAATAATAATACTACAAACAATTGGATAAGTCGAGGTTTAAAAAGAAGTTGTAAAACTAAAAGATTACTCCGATATAGAGTACTACAAGAATAAATCAGAATTAAATAAGAAAAGTTACATCATATATTCAAAGATTTTGAAAAAATGTTTTCAAAGATCGAAAAGAAATTCTACTATAAAATTCATACACAAAAGCAAAAATAAATGTAAAGCTACATGGTCTGTGATAAAAAATGCAATCTCAAATTCAAACTTCGACCATGGCGTTACGGATTTAAAAATAAATAATGAACTGATTAAAAATCCTACTGACATAGCTTCGATTTTCAATAATTATTTTACTGATTTCCCTAATAATTTGACAATAATGAATAAACCAAACAGCTATACTAGTTTTGAAAAATCACTACCTAACTCAATGTTTGTTAAGGCCATGACAGAAGAAGAGGTTAAAAAAGAAATCCTATCTCTTAACAATACTAACTCGGAAAGCTATGACGGTATTAATACGAAAATAATTAAGAAGTCTCTAAACGAATTAGTCTCTATTTTAACATATTTAATTAACTTGTCATTTTCATGTGGTACTTTTCCAGAAACATTAAAATTGTCGATTGTAAAGCCATTATTTAAAAAGGGTAAGAGAAATGATATTACCAATTATCGTCCAATTACATTAATACCAATATTGTCAAAAATACTAGAAAAATGTATGTACAAAAGATTACTAGATTTTTGCAAGAAATTCAATTTAATAAAGAATGACCAATATGGCTTTCAGAAACAAAAATCTACAACATTAGCCACATTTAAGCTCATTAGTTCAATCTTAACAAAAATAAATAACAATTTTTTAACCACAGCATTATTTCTTGATTTATCGAAAGCCTTCGATCTCGTTGCGCACAGCATACTATTACGAAAACTGGAAATGGTCGGTGTCAGAGGACTTCCACTAAAATGGATATCTTCCTATTTAGCTAACCGTAGACAATGTGTCGTAATAAAAAAGATTGTAGGAGAGGAAATGCTGTCCTTCTCATCTTCTTATAAAGAGAACAAACATGGCATTCCTCAAGGTAGCGTGCTGGGTCCAATTTTGTTTCTTCTTTATTTAAATGATATAACTCTAATCACCAGTCATAAATGTATTTTATTCGCGGACGATATTTCAATAATTGTAAGCACTAATAAGAAGCAAAATAATTCAATACGTAATCATGAAATCGACATTAACAACACAATTGATACAATTATTAAATGGCTAGACAAAAACAATTTTAAAATTAATCTTAATAAATCAACTTATATTCAATTTAATAAATCAAAACACACAAAATACAATTTTAATCTTAATATCGACAAATTAAACGAAGTAACACAAACTAAATTCCTAGGAGTAAAAATCGATCAAGATTTAAGCTGGAGAGGTCACATACATCAACTATGCAGTAGAATTAACCAATTTGTTTATGCACTTAATAAATTAAAAAATTTTACAGACAAAAAAACTGCTGTTCTAACGTATCACGCTTACATAGAATCTTTACTACGTTATGGTGTTGTAATATGAGGCAATGGTACAGATAAACAGAGATTATTTACTGCGCAAAAGAAATGCATTAGAGCTATTGCTGGAATCGCACCGGATAAATTCTGCAAACCAATATTTGGGAGCCTAGGTTTGTTGCCACTACCATCTCTGTATATCTACGAAGTTTGTAATTTCGTACATAAACATAATAATCTGTTTACAAAGGCATGTGATATGAATATACGACTAAAAATAAATGCAAATAGACTTGTATTAGATGATGTACCGCGATCAAACAAATATAGTAAAAGCTGTTTAACCATGTGTATTCGAATCTATAATAAAATACCAAATGAAATCAAGTCGAATAATAATAATAATATTTAAGAAAAATTATTGACTCATCTCAATGAAGAACAATTTTATGGCGTCAGAGAACTATTTGTTAAATGTAAATGATATATATTTTTTAATGAATTGTTTTGTATTATGATTAGAAAATTTCATTTGTATATGCTATTTATGTAAATTTGCATGCTATCACAATCACATAGCAAACATGTTGTGCTTTAAGAATTGTACAATCCTTATCTGTCCATGTTGTATGCAAATAAATAAATAAATAAATAAAGCTAAGTCTTAAAATAGACCTGACTGAGTTTCAATAAAGGCTTTATTGGCGGGAACTTTTACGCAAGCGAACTGCTGTTTCTGTTTTATCGCTGATAATATTTTAAAGACGATTTTAAAAAGTTAAATTAAACTTTCTATAAGAGTTATAAATCGAAATTAAAAACTAAAAATAATAAAAGAGATTCCACATTTTAGTCTTCGCGTCGAGTACCTATAGAACCACCTTTTTAAATTTGGTTAAAAATTAGCGCAAATTTGTTTATTAAAGGTCTGCTCGTTGGAATTATAGTAGTATAGTAAAAACGATAATACAAGTGTTTTGATGTGATAAAAAAGTAATTTTATCCATTTTAGTACCTTAAGATTACCTACAATAGATTATTTTCGAAAATCAAGCTCATAATAAAAAGCTCCAAGATTTCTCTTTACACATAGAAAGACTATGGCCACAGAAAAAACCATAGTACCACGTTGGTACTATGACAAGTGTAGTCTGCTCGTTTAAATACGGTCGCCCTTGTGCCGGGCTCGGACCGCCTTGGCACGCGCCGCATCTTGTCAAAGGCGCCGCGCCGCCGCGACATCAAAGGCAGGAGAATTTTGATTTTGCATTTTAAAACGCTGCGGAGAATGGTTCTTTGTTACAAAAGTTATGTTTATTATTTATATTCGTATTATATTACAATAATCATAAAAATAAAATAGTATTCTATTTAATTTTTGAAGTGAAAACTTCTTTAGCATCGTTGTGATTTGAAACTGGATGAAACGAAAAAACGACAGTAAAAAGAGACGAAAAAACGTATATATCCATAGGATTTAGTCTGATTGAGAATGAGATGGAATAGAATGTAGTAAGCAAAAGCAGCCTAATGGCAGGGTGCGGACCGCGAACTCAAAAGGTTGTAGGTTCGAATCTGTCATTAGATTATTATTTTTAAGCTTATTTTTGTGCTGTGCTTTAAAGATCGTTAATATATATTTTATCTGTTAAAATAAACAGCTAAAAATTAACAAATTTATTAAATAAAAAAAATTTACCATATTGAATAAAATTATCTTAATCAATCCCTTCATTACAATCGATGATTTCATAACTTATCGATTTATATTAAATTATTCACGTTTATATCATCTAACGCCTATTTTATGTACAGTTCTGAGAGTTAATCAATTTTTATTCGATAAAATGACTTTATCAATAGAATTAAGTAGATGGCGCTATTACAAAGCATGAATGAGCAATGCAAGAATGAAGTAGATGGCGCTATTACAAATAATAGTTTAATTTAAAATACTGGGTACACAAGTGGATAAATTATGATAACGTTAAAATAGTAGTAGTATATCGAAAAAGAAGAGAATGAAAGTAATAATATATTATATTATATATAATATACGTGCGTGCGTAGAATCGTCGGTCGTCGGTTTTGTTAGGCCTATTTTATTAACAATTTTAAATCTGTGAACGTGCATTGAATTTGTTGAGTAGATGTAGTTAGATATATATAAGTAGGTATTTAGTTTTTCGTAAATTGTTATTGTGTAACAACGCATCGACCACGTTTATAGTTTTAGTACAATATGTTTGGCTATAAATTTCGAATTAATATTTACTGCAAATCAAATTGTGCGTTCGTTCGTTGTTTTTAGCTTTGAAACATTTTTATTTTTAATTTTTTTATAGAAGAGGAGGCAAACGATCATGCGGCTCACCTGATGTTAAGTGACTACCGCCGCCCATGATCAACCGCAACACCAGGGGAATTGCAGGTGCGTTGCCGGCTTTTTAGAAAGGAGTAAGCTCTTTTCTTGAAGGTCCCAGGTCGCATCGGTCCGGAAAAATCGCTGGTGAATTCACCTTTCATAACTTCCTACTAAAATCCTTCGGTAACTTAAAGAATGATATAATAATTGAAACCTCATGTTGGTCATTTAGCATCTATCTGCGCAACAAATATAGTAGGAACGACGTTTTGCCATTGAAATTTAACAAATAGATGGGTAATATACATAATATAATATATAATTTTTAAATTACATTAAAACTTTTTAACTATTAAATATTAAAAAATTATTTCAACAGGTATTTACAAAAAAAAATAATATTTACGTAAACAGCGTAAAAAACTAACATTCGCCTAGAACGCGCTAGCCCCGACGGCGTATTACACCGTCAGTGACTCGCGATTTTAGGTAATTATTTTACTTAGGTAGCAAGAGTGAAGAGGCCTGATTTAACCTCGATTAAGAATCAAAATGCAGATGCGTTGTCACCCTTGAGGACTAAGATGGAATGCCTCGTTTCCAGTTCAATAGGTCTCCGGTTCTCTACACTCACCATACGAAACAACGAACAAACACACAATTCTTAGAATAGAAAAAAAATATTTAACAAACACAGTGAAAAGTAATAAAATAAAAGCAAAATAAGAAGTACGCCTCCGAGTTTACTGACACTATGTGTATTAATACTGTGGTCATTATAATCTTTAAAACTATTAATAGGACGAAAAATTAAAAAAAAAAACACTCGTTCTTTTCAGCCTATCAAAAGTTTAGTGTTTGTGCGATCTATAATTGAAGCCTATGGCTATAGATCGTACAAAGGCAACCAGCAAATAACTAATAACAAATAAGGTAGGTAATGTGATAAATAAATAATTATACACATTAAAAATCAACAAAAATATGTATGAAATAAAAAATATCCATTACAGCCTATAAAAGTCAACTGTTGAACACAGGCATCATCTATAGATTGCTTTATAAAGAGTGATGTTGTCATAGTTGACACAGATTAGATGTTTTTATCGCGGAATATAAAAAAATTATATAATATCATTAGTATCAAGACTTTGATGGACATCGCTTTGAGCAACTAAAAGTCGATAAAATCTTATTTAGACCTATCAAGCCCAGTATACAATTTTTAAAAACGCTATATCGTTATTAGAAAAAATTACATTAAAATCTGATCGATTTAGAACTCAGGTTTAACTGTCATTAGCTGTCCCTGGCAATAAACAATTTTAATTGTATGTCACGTGACGTTACGCCTGTACTTTGAGGTATATATTGTAACTTGACTAGTGATGTATGCGTACAACTTAGATATCGATATTAATATTTTCAAGATTAATCGCGCTTCAACCAAAACTACTTTGTTTATAATTTTTTTTACATAAATACTACTATTAGTATTAAGCTGCTATTTTACGATGGTACTCTGTAAGAGCGTGGTCATTCCCCTGTCGAATAGCTGCAACGTAGCTCTACCACGTATTCCATGGATTTGCCTGTGTCACACCTAATTATCGGTTATCTGTTCTGTGTACTGTCTCTAATGAGTCATCATCATCATCATCATTACAGCCCTTCACAAGTCCACTGCTGAACATTGGCCTCACCCAAGTAATGCCACAAAGCACGGTCCTGAGCCATCTGCATCCATCGACTTCTTGCATGTCTTACTAGGTCGTCACTCCATCTAGTGGGGAGTCGCTCTACACTTCGCCTACCGGTACGATGCTACCACTAGAGAACTACTACTACAATCGGTTGTCGGTTCTTCGAGCTATATAGTCGGCCCATTGCCACTTCAGCTTACTAATCCGTTGGGCTATGTCGGTCACTCTGGTTCTACTGCGGATATCCTCATTTCTGAGTTTATCACGCAGAGAAACCCCGAGCATAGCCCTCTCCATAGCTCGCTGAGCGACCTTGAGCGTCCTCATACGGCCAGCAGTGAAGGACCACGGAAGCAGGGAAGGTCTCCAATGAGTATTTGTCTAATATTCCTAAGAATGCGGGTAGCAAAGTAAAGAAAATACGAAGAAGTGATGATAGAACTCTTATCTCACGTTCTGGGTGTCAAAAATACGGTGCAACGGTGAATTTGGATCAGTAATTTTACGAGTGTGATTTTGCACATCGTCGTGATTACGTAGTATTTTTTTTGGCAAACGTAAAGACGGTTATAACCGTCTACTATTATACTATAGTTACTATTTACTCTGTGATATATCACAGATATAAATAGTAACTTACAGCAGGACTTGCAATGCGGAGGCGATGACCTGTGTCACATCGCGATCAACAGTATTGCTGTTGGTTTGCTTGTACTTAATCTATTTTTATTTAAACCTATTCCGAAAGTAATTTCTAATAATACAATATTCATTCGTTTTTACAGTTTTTTGTTTAATCATAGTCCTTGTATGTTTGTAGTTTAAAAAATGAAGAAGTAAGTTATGTGTAATAAAATGCAGTTACACAACTGTACTGAAGTATAAAGATATTATACTGAATTGCTTTGTATTGTAATAAAGTAACTTATTATCATATATGCTCACTATAATTTGTAACGAGGATATCCGCAGAAAACTAAAGTGCCTCATACAGTGTCATCATCAATGAAAAGTTGCGATATAATTGTAATATATATATATATATATATATATATATATATATATATATATATATATATATATATATATATATATATATATATATATATATATATATATATATATATATATATGTCGCGTCAAAGGTGTTTTCTTCACGCTCCGACATGGTTTTATGTAAATGTGGGCACACGAACGAAAGATGATTTAAATCAAAAATAACTTTATTTAGACTAGTGGTTGTACACGAGAAACAAACGCGTGCGTCGGTAGCGAGCGTCCGCTCCGGCTGTCCGAACTCAACTGCCACAACACTCGGTCCCTTCTCTAGCCCTCGCTGCATCCCCTCTACCGACGATCGTGTCCAAGCGGTAGGGCGCGCTTGCGTTTCCGGTAACGATATTATTGATTCGCAAAGCTAATTGTTAGATGGCGCTGCTTGTAGCACTATGGCGCCATCAATCCACGACACGGCCATCCCTGACTAGCACCCGTCCTCGGGTGCAGTGCCTGTGGACAAAATATGCTCAGAGAATAACTTAGCTCGGCTATCCTGCCAACGAAAACGAGGTTGATTCCAGATGGTACTTTATTTCTCCTAAATCTAAGTACAGTAATCAACTGCCATGATTGACAAAGCCCTATTATTAGGGCTTCTTACACAGTGCTTCCTGCCCTACATGATTTATTGTGAAAGGCCCGATCAACAAGTTCCAACACAGCAATTCTGACAATTTTGTTACTCTTTACCATAATTCATAAGCAATGAATACTCAACTCGTGAAACTTTCATTGAAATCTGTGCACCAGCACAGACCAGAATCGCACCAACGATTCTTTACATATCTGCCGTCACATATGCCAGAATCGCACCAACGATTCTCCACATATCTGCCGCCACATACGCCACAACACATGAGGGGCTCTGTGCACCAACACAGGCCAGAATCGCACCAACGATTCTTTACATATCTGCCGCCACATATGCCAGAATCGCACCAACGATTCCCTACATATCTGCCGCCAAATATGCTACAACACATGACACTCTGTGCACCAACACAGACAGAAATCGCACCAACGATTTCCTACAGACCCATCGCCACATGTTACTCATGAGGTGCGGTCTACAGTTTCGAGTATGAGTATACATGCCATTCTTAATTAGATTTGGTTTCACTATCGCTGTCATCAACTATGACGTCTAATTCTCGAGGAAGTTGGTGATCGGGGACCTTCCTCACACGATCATGGGGGTATTTGTAGGTTCGCTTAGAGTCAAGCGCCTTTAGTAGGTATCTATCCCCATCTAACACATCGATAATCTTAAAAGGACCTTTAAACTTGGGATCTAATTTCGTTTGATTCCTCTCCTCATTTTCAATTAAAACGTAATCATTGATAGCTAATTTACAAACCCGAGCCTTATTTCGGTCAAATCGATTTTTATCATAATTGGCATTTTTTTTGATATTCTGTGTCGCGTGCTCTCTGATCTCATCCAAGTTAAATTCTGTCACATCATCATCATCGGTGGTTACTAAACTAAGCGGTCGTGCTACCCTTCCTATCATCAACTCTAGAGGGCTATATTTAGTCACCCTATTAATAGTAGAGTTCATGGCCAGCTGAACCTCTCCTAATGCGTCCTGCCAAGAACGGTCACGACTAGTCTCTACCGCTGTTAAGATACTCTTAAGCGTACTCATTACCCTCTCGACCTGACCATTTGCACGGCTGCCTCCAGCAGCTATCAAGTGCAACTCGATGCTATTAGAAGTACAGAAACTAGAAAAATCTTTGCTTGCGAAACAACGACCCTGATCTGCTATTATGCGTTTCGGTGCACCAAACAGAGCTATACAGAAATTAATAGCACGAATACTACTATTAGTGTCGATGTTTAGCGAATGACGAAGTAGCACAAATTTCGTAAACGCATCTAATATGACAAACACGTACTCCTTGATGTCATTCTTCCCAGATAATTTACCAGAAGCGTCAATATGGATTGTGTGCCATGGGATATTGAACTTGGGAATCGGGTGCAGTTCTGCTTGAACTTTACCCGAGTGGGGCTTCGCTACTTTACATGTGATGCAGTTGTCCACAAATTTCCTCACATATTTCGACATGCCTTCGAACCAGTAGTGTTCGTAAATCTTTTTCGAGAGTTTTCTCCCATCCTAAGTGCATGACAGACTCATGGACGTTATTAATAACAGACCACCTAAGCGATCTAGGTACAATAGGCAGCCATCGAGTGCGACCGTTACGCTGAATTTGGCGATATAGAATGTTTTTACGAACTTCGTAGGTTTTGCGAGTTTCCTCAGGAAAAACTTCGTTACGAAGATCAGAAACGATCTTACTAATCTCTTCGTCCTTTTCCTGTTCAGCTTGCAACCAGTTACTAGAAAGCTCAGCTAAATCGATACGCTTTTGTTCCACACGAGTGAAAGCCACTTTGGGCTTAGGGAGGGGATTTCTAGACAGGAAGTCTACATGGCTCATCCTACTGCCTTCACGATGGACGATATCAAACTCAAATGACTGCATGTAGGCCCACCAACGATGAACTCGTGGAGACAAGTCAGTTTTGCTTTTAGAAGCTTTAACAGAACTGCAGTCTGTCACAACGGTAAACTTACGACCTAGCAAATAATGTCGAAAATGCTTTATGGCATTGAACACAGCTAGCGTTTCTAACTCAAATGAATGAAACTTTGATTCGGCTGGGGAGGTACGACGACTATAATAAGCAACCACATGTTGTATCCCATTAATCTTTTGAATAAAAATAGCACCATATCCTTCAGCACTAGCATCGGTGTGTAACTCTATTGGATGTGCAGGATCAAATATCGTTAGAATAGGCTTACTGGTTAAATAAGAAATAATTTTCTGACGAACAGCCTCATGGCTAGGTTCCCACTCAATGGACCTGTCCTTGCCACTCGTTAGACGAAATAGAGGAGCCATCGTTTTTGAGAATTGTGGCACAAATTGTCTGAAATAAGTGGCCAGCCCTACCAACTGTCTTAGCTGAGTGATGGTTTTAGGCGGGGGGAAGTCTGGACAAAGCTGCCATTTTATTTGGGTTGGGACTGATTTGGCCGTTCTCAACAACAAAGCCTAAATATTCTACCCGTCGCTTAAGAAAGGAACCCTTAGCAAGATTTAGGGAGAAACCAGCTTTTGTTAATTTATCTAGCACAGTGCGAAGACGAAATAAATTCTCCTCCACAGACGATCCTATCACTAAAATGTCGTCGACGTATGTCACAGCATAGCTGTTAGCAAGATCGCCTAATGCCTTCATCACTGCACGTTGATAAACTGAGCTGGCATTTTTCAAACCGAACGGCATGGTCAAATATTCCCACTGACCATCAGGTGTGACGAATGCAGTGCGCTCTATCGATTCAGGATGCACTGGAATCTGGTGATAGCCTGACAACATATCGAGACACGTGAACCATGTAACACCACCTAACCTAGATATAAGGTCCTCTATCAACGGCAGTGGAAACCTATCCGATACAGTGTTGTCGTTCAGCTCCCTGTAGTCGACACACATGCGATCTGAACCATCTTTCTTCTTGACAAGCAACACTGGACTAGAAAAGGGTGAACAGCTTGGCCTAATAATACCTGCTTCCTCTAGTTCACGAACTTTAGCAGTAACAACTTCACGTTCGTTTGCACTAAGCCTATAAGGGCGACGTTTAACCGTTCGACTAGGATCTATAAGCCTGATTTGCAACTGTCCTGTCGTTACACGGGATTTAGGTACACCATTAGAAAACGAAGATGAATATTCTGACAAAAGATCCATTAATTGGGAACGAAATTCTGGCGGAACGTCTGTGTCAACTTTATTTGAATCAATTTGATAATTAGTATCCGTCTTGGGCTTATTTGAAGCATCACATAATCTCACAACCTTATTACGACACAAAACAACGCTATGAGACGTCATACTAACGTTGAACCCCTGATCTAAAATCTCGCGGCCGATTAAGACATCATTTTTAAGACAACTATCCGGTACAACATGAAATAATATCTCTAACCGTAAATCGTTAATTATAACTTCAGATAAAATTTGTAGGGTACTTTGTACGCTAACGTGACCGATTCCGGTTAAATTTACAATATTATTTACTCGCTTGCCACTAAACTTTGACGCAACACAATCTTTGATCAGAGAGCATTCGGCACCAGAATCGTAGTAAAATGGGTATGACTCACCAGCATTCATCAGCACACCGCTGGGATTGCTGACATAACAAACGTCAACACGTCGCTCACTGGTTGCCGCTGCGGCAGGCGCTACCCCAGAACTGCTTGATCCACCCGCCGCGCTGGTGCCCGCACTATTACTTCGTGGACATTTTGCTGCAAAATGTCCGGCGTTGCCGCATCGAAAGCAGATGATGTCCAAACGCTGTTTTGGTCCTGAAGAACTTGACGCCGAGATGGTGGTATTGGCTGTTTTGCTTTTCACCTCATTTCTTGATCGACAGTCAGATGCTCGATGACCTAGTTTACCACAGTTGTGACACTTCAGCGTTGTCGACTGAAACTTGGATCGCTTGAACTCTGGAACGGCGTCGGTTGAGTTAACCGTTGAAGCTTTCCTTTTCAAAAACGAGAGCGCTTGAAGTTCACACTGCAGCTTGTTCCTGTTGTTGACTTCGGTAGTAAACACCAGCCTCTGAATACGCCCATCAAATTGTGCCATGTGAGCAAGCACCGTAGATATGGCAATCTGCTCAGTGCTCATGTTTTGCCAGCGTGATGTGAGCGTTGAAAGCAATCGGGCAGCGTACGCGGCATAACATTCACCTTCCTTGGGCTTGCCATTCATCATTTTGACAAGAGTAGCGGCTGGTGTGTCCACACAATCGTACCGGGATAAAAACAGGCTTTTGAAGTCACGCCATGTCATCCCCGCAAACGACACTTGCGCCAGCCAACGTGAAGCACTACCTTTCAGAGCCTTGCTTAGGGTAATTATTAGAGCACTTCCCCGAAGCGGTACCTCCGATAGGCACAGATCCGCTGTAGTACACCAGGCACGTGCGTCTACATCCGGCTTATCAGGGTCAAATTCAGGCAGAGAAATATACTTGGTACCTGCCGGGCCCTTGATGGCTTCTATCAAGGACATCATATTCTGGTTTTGAGCAGCCAGCAGCTCCCGAAGCATGCTCTCGTCGCACCGTGACGACATCGCTCCAGTCTCCGTGTTTTCTTCAACTCGGGTGTATCCCACTTCTGATGTCGCGTCAAAGGTGTTTTCTTCACGCTCCGACATGGTTTTATGTAAATGTGGGCACACGAACGAAAGATGATTTAAATCAAAAATAACTTTATTTAGACTAGTGGTTGTACACGAGAAACAAACGCGTGCGTCGGTAGCGAGCGTCCGCTCCGGCTGTCCGAACTCCACTGCCACAACACTCGGTCCCTTCTCTAGCCCTCGCTGCATCCCCTCTACCGACGATCGTGTCCAAGCGGTAGGGCGCGCTTGCGTTTCCGGTAACGATATTATTGATTCGCAAAGCTAATTGTTAGATGGCGCTGCTTGTAGCACTATGGCGCCATCAATCCACGACATATATATATATATATATATATATATATATATATATATATATATATATATATATATATATATATATATATATATATATATATATATATATATATATATATATATATATATATATATATATATATATATATATATATATATATATATATATTTCATCCTCTATGAAAACTGTCAAATATTTCACCTCATTCTTAAACGGCGCCGTCCTGCTGACGACGATGATGTAACATCGCATATACACAAGCCACCTATGTAACTACATATTATATTATAACGAAATATTTTGTTTAATAGGTATGTACATTTGACAGTTTTCATAGAGGAAGAAATTATATAATAATGTTTAGAAGAACTGCTTTAAGTATTTTATGGTAATATTATTCATTTAAAATTGTGTCTAATGTACAAGTTTGACTGGAGCTGAAGGTGAACTGGCGGTGTGAAAATATCCGCTATAGCATATCGTCACGTGGATGTCGTAAAAGAGGAGATACAAATCAGAAGTTAAAGCCGACCCACCAAAGTTGCCAACCCTGCGAAGCGTGTCAACTGACAAAATCCCCCATATGAGGCAATCTATGGAGGTTGGCCTATGTTCCGCAGTGGACTTTTATACGCTGCATTGGAGGGAATGGACACATTTATATCATATCATATCATAACTTAATAAATATTAAAGGTTTCTCTAAACAAAGGTTCTTAACAAAATATTTTGGTATAATATATGTATATAATATAAGAATACATAAATACTCACGCCTGTCACCCAGAGAGGAAGGCAGAGACTACGGACTTCCATTTGGCCATGTATGTATATAATATATTATATTATTTATAACGAAATATTTTGTTAAGTAGATGTGATGTTTAGAGAAACGTTTAATATTTATTAAGTGATGATGTTTAGTTAGAATAACGTCTTTTAGCCAAGGTTTTTAAATATCGATTTTTTTTTATAAAAATATTAGTAATCTTATTAATTAATATTACTAATATTCTTTTTATCCACTCCTGGTAAGCTTGAAACGCTTGTGTTAGGAGTGGTTCACGACAGTAGTCAAATGGCGGATTCGAACCCACGAACTTTTGAGTCCGCGATCCGCCCCGGCCATTAGGCCACTGTCGCTTCAATTAGACCTAGAATTAGATCTGCTCTTCCAGGTTACACCCGCAGTTAAAACAAACGATAAGAAAGCATTAGCAACGAGAAAACGCCAAAACACGGGCGAATTAATTATGTTAGTCAGAAATAATGTTCCGATAAGAATATTAAATTTCAATTTACCCTTATTACAACGTACAGGATTACTTTTTGTAACTTTTATGTATTCGGCGACAAAAGAATGAATAGGCTTGTAAATTTAAGTTTGAGTTTGAGGTCAATTATGTCACAGGCGTTCGCAGTCTTTTCCATTACAGATAAATTTGTACATTATTTTCTCCTAATTACTTTAATTAATACTTATAATATAGAAGTTATGATGTAGTAAAAATATAATTATTTCTTATAACTACTTACACATTAAATTAAATCTATTTTGACGGATTTTTCCGCCTTCAGTGTTTATCTCTCGAAAAATGTTTATATCTCGAACATTAAATTAGAATGTTTTTTAATTCATCAATCAAAAAAATCGCTTGCGAGGATTTGATATTAAAATAAATAAATGTAGTCAAGATAAATTATAGATTAACACAATTAAAAATTTAAATCATATTACTACAATACGAATTATAAATAATCGATGGATACAGATGGCTCAGGACCGTGCTTTGTGGCGTTCTTTGTGGGAGGCCTATGTTCAGCAGTGGACTTGTGAAGGGCTGTAATGATGATGGTGATGAAAACGTTAAACCAATAGAAATGTTGTTGGTGTTCGTGCCAGAGTTAATGCCTAAGTTTGCTTACGAAACATAAAATCGATATAGTATTATTATTATAATATTAAATGAACGCTCTGAAGTATGTTTTTGCCTCAAATTGTCACAGAGATGCTCTTAAACGGTTTGAGTGCTGTTTGTTTTGGACAGTTGTATTAAAGGATGACATTGACGCGACACTGCTGTTGAAATTGAAAATAGGCTAGCTATCGTAATTCATTCCTGAATGGAGAGGATTTCGATTTGGGTTCGTTTTGTTTTTGGATTTGAGCAAAAGCGTTAATTATTTGTTTTGATTTCAATTATCATTTGTTTTTTATTATAGCCTTCACGTTTTTATTAACCACTGGTTCCGAAAATACGTCTGTCCTGGGAAGAAACCCAGGGGGATTTTTAAAAGATATTTCACTTAACAATAATTTGGTACAATTTTTGAATTAATTTTAATAGTACCAGCATGGTGGCGATTATCTCATTCCCAGGGATTATTTTAATTCCTGTATTCCTTGATATTATATTAACCCTTTTTGTACAAGTTTTCTTTAGTAAAACTTTTAAACTTTTTTATTGACAAAAATTGTACATTTTCTTATTTTAAGGGGATAGAGTAAGTCAGCTCAAATTCTAATTTCGTCCCCACTTCCCCGCGCGTCGTATGCTATGTACCGACATGTTTGTAATCACTAATACTGTAAGTACATAGATAGGTCGTTAGACACTTATTTCATTAGGTTTATCATATTTATGCCTGTTTCTTAACGCCAAGCCAGTCGCTTCTTATTTTATTACGGTTATTTCCCATTTTAATTTTACGTCGTCCTGTTGCGTAATGTATATTCACTATATTCTGATCGTAAGCGACACAACCTCCCCCTTCAAAGGCCGAAGCGAAGTGACCGTGCGGCAGGAATCACGCTTCAAAAGGCCGATAGTTTAGGTAATTTCTTTTTTACAGTGAAAATAATGGTATTTAAAAAAAAGTAAATAACATAAGCACTGCTTTATAGTTAGTTCAGTTAGTATGCAAAGTTACGTGATCTTATTTAAAGTATTTTATGAATAACAGCGGTTTACTGTTTATTTTGGAGGTAATTTTGGATTTTTTTTCTATCGAGAAAATTTTACGAAATCGTGTTTTCGCCTAACATAATCCTTAACTTTAATCCTCAACTTTACCATATATTTATTTCAAAATTAATGCTGCAATATTTTCGGCATAACGAAGGATCTTGTTAAGCCATTTGAGATTATATATCCCCTTAAGGATAAAAAAACCATTATCAACCGACGAAAAAATGGAGGAGGTACTCAAGTCGACGCGTATATTTTTTTATGTTTGACCACGTATAACTTCTTACAGAGTAGTCCGATTTTGATAATTCTTTTTTTAATGGATTGTTTCAAATTCAAATTCAAATCATTTATTTGCAATCTAAGTGTACATAATTGGTATTAAATTAAAAATGTGCTTACAACTTAGATGCCCTTTTCAGGCACTGCAAATTTGACAAGGGCACTGCTTATATACTATTAACATACATAACATAAAATAAAATTAAAAGCTATAAAAAGATATAAAAATATATAATAGTGTTATTTTTTATCTAAATACTCTTCTGCTGAGTAGAAGGGGTTTTGTTTTAAATATTTACCGAGTCTTGATTTAAATTTGGTTAATTCTGATATATTTTTTATTTCCTGTGGTAATTTATTATATACTTTTATTGCCATATAGTAGGGGCTTGTATTTAACATTTTTGTTCGCGACTGTGGTAGGTATAATTTATTTTTGTTACGTGTATTTAAGTTATGCGTATCTTTAATTTTCTTAAAACTATTATTATTTTTGTGGACAAACAGGCATAGATCATAAATGTACATACAGGGTAAGGTAAGAATAATTAGTTGTTTGAAATACGGTCTACAGCTAGTAGTGTTATCTATCTGGGCTAGTATTCTAACGCACTTTTTCTGGGTAATAAAAGTTTATACCTCGAAATTGGTAACCACCACCATCACCACCCTCAGGGTAAAAAAATGTTTACCCTGAGGGTGGTAAAATAGGGATGATTTATTACAGAGTAGACCGAGTTTGATAATTCATTTTTGATTGGATAGAGTACACATCTAACAAGGTCCCATATAAATTTAGAAAAAAGTTTTTACCCTAAGGGTGGGATAATAGGGGTGATTTCTTACAGAGTAGCCCGAATTTGATAATTCTTTTTATATTGGATAGGATATTAGCTCGAAATTGGTCCCTTATAAGTTTGGAAAAAAATTACCCTAAGGATGGGAAAATAGGGGTGCATCACATTAAAATCTGTGAGTAAAATATTGTTTACTCATAGATTTTGTATAACATTACATAATAATTACATTACAAAAAAAACTCACGATGAATGAACTTTAGACCTGTCAGTCTCTTGTGTGTAGACCTCTCAGTCTCTGCATTTCTGATTAAGCTCGTTCATCGTGAGGTTTGTGTAATACCTTATTTTGCTCTAGATCAGGTAAAGCAATACTCTCAAGTGTTTTTACTCTATTCAGTACCACATATGCCTGCATTTTGGAAAACACTTTCTTTCCGACTTCGATTACAGCTTTTAACAAATAATGGTTAAAGTAGGATTATATAACAGTTAACAGCTAAAGTAAGGTAAGTAGCTATAAAATAAAACAAAAATTAAGCATGTAGTAATTAGTAGATAATAGCCAAAAAATGAGCCGTGGTAGCTCAGATGGTTAACGCTCCTGTAAATATAACAGAAAGTAACGTTCGATCCCCGATGAATTTATTTTTGGAAGGAACATCGTGAGGAAACCTGCATGTCTGAGGAATAAGAAAAAAATTTTTGGTCATTGAAAGGGGGGCCTGGTCTTAATTTCTTTTTTTGTATGAAATGAAAGGTTTTTAACAAAAAATTAAAACGCCGAAAAAACTGAAAAGGAAAAAATAATAAACCCCAATAACTAAGTTCTTAAACTAATGTAAATGTACCTAAGTATATATTTTCGTAATTATTTTGAGTTTTAAATTAACCTTAATAACTAAGTTCTTAAAGTAATGTAAGTATTCCTAATTTTGAGTCGGTGCTAGGGCTCAGTATTCGAATATTCGTTTTATTCGAATATTTACCCCGGACGGCGGTTTAATTTTTTTTGTTAAAAACTTTTTATAGTCATAGACTATTTAACCATTCATATTTTTATAGTCTTCATGGGAATTAAAGAAGGGTTTTTGAAAAAATGTTAGTTTCGTCTGAAATTCTTGCCCCAGGGCAATAGGCCCTACCCACAGAGTAGTGGTACCCTTAAATCATCCCAGGAATCATCGTATGTTGATAATTATTGATAGTGATGGTTGTCGTGTTTTGATGATAAATGTATTTTTATAGTTTCATTAATATGCAGGGCATGGATGGAGTGAACTGATTCATGTCAGCAGTAAGATCAATAAAGTCTGTCTCTACTTTAGAATAATTTAAAAATAGTAGAATTTAAAAACGGTCGAAAAATACTGAAGAGCAATAAGCGATTTGTAAGAGTCAATTTTGATCATCATTGGATATAGTTTCAATAAAGCAGACAGAAGAAGGAGCACGTCTCCAAGAATTTCAAGGTAAAATAGTACTGTAAGGATAATGTCTTTTGACAAGGCATTTCAACCTTTTTTTTTACATGGGGCACATACTCTCTTAATAGGGGCAAGGGCAGACTTTGGCGGAATCGCGAATCGCAGCGACTAAAACCTCATAGTGTTTCACATTCGCAGCCTATTGCCAAAGCCATTGTTGCTGTACCATGCCAGGTCCATCTCGGGTGAGAACAACACCTTTCCCCTTTTCCTTATGAAGTAAGGTCTATCAGAATACTAGGAGCGTCTTCCTCAGCGGCCTCTAACTCTACCTGCGAAACTGATCCCTCCGAGTCTGAAACGTAGAGGCAATGTGTCCGAAAAAATGAGCACTCGAAAGCACCAGCTTTTCTGACTCCTTCGGCAGAATCTGGTCTATGGCTTCACCGGAAACCACGTTTAGGTCGCGGAAGATAGGAAGACCTGCGCATCGTAATATCAACACATCCTGCACTGCGGCCTCATCACCATCGTGTCAGCGGTTCGGCTGCGCCAGATTCGTTCAGGGTTGTAGCGCTCCCTCATATCAACACTTTTCTTTCTCATTAGTCAACCAAGCTCGCCGCAGTCAACCAACACGTATACGAAGAGAACTCACCAAGCCTACGCAGACTGGCCATCTCTGACCAGCCATTTCATTCAATTCTACTTCTCATGGGTAACACCGCATATCTGCGCAACTGTATATTTATTTATAATCGAGGATGTCATCGAAACTTGCATTAAAAAACGATATTGTTTAATGAAGCATCGTAGAATGATGCTTCATTAAATACGCCTGTCCCAAAAAGAAACGCAGCGTAACTTTAAAAAAAAATACTATTAAGTATTTTACAATCGATTTTACAAATCATATTAGAAATAGTTTGGTAACGACCTTTCCCAGGGGATATTATCATTCATGTATTCCTACCCTGTATAGATAACCTTTGTTTAATTAATTATTTCAACGTGGCTATAGACAAACTTTTCTGACACTATCTCATAAATTAATTATCGCCCCTTGGAGTCTGGTATTATTAGTTTATGTTTGTTCGTAGTAAGTATTTATAAAATTGATGTAACTATATCACTATTTATTAATAAAATCAATAAACAGATGGGGAAAAGTTTCTGGAGTAGCGGACTGGTACATTTGAACGTAATGTTGGGCAATTTCTTACATCAAGTTACCGTCGTAGGTTACATTAAATGCACGATTAGTTAGATCACATTTGTCCTGTTTATGTAATCAAAGATGCCACAAAATATTACGCGTCTCTCTATTCCTTTCCAATATTTCCTTCTCACCACATCCGTATACAGAGTCTACTCTTTTTAGGTTATATATGACACGACGATCTAATGGAATATGTAGAGCGCTCAGAACTGCGCTTTGGGGGAGGCTTATAAAACCGTAGGTGGGAAGGAGATTCAATAAAATCTGTCATGTAGTTTGCTAATAAATAATTATTCAACGCGAATTAGGTTTGTTAGTATTCGTATTCTCCAGGGAGCTCCACAACCGCGAACTGACGCAATATTTTATAGATAATAATTCTGTTAACTTAGAATTTCCCTTGAGAATGGGTTTTAATTAGTAATTCAAATTAAAGACATAAAAAAATAAATAAGTTTAGTAATTCAATGTGAAATAACTAGTATTTTTAATTAGTAAGTTTAAAATGTTCCTAAGCCATATGGGAATCCACGACTTCATCTTTGTATGCGTGAGAAAGCTTACTTGCAACGGGAAAGGTCCACGTCCATCTGTTGATTTGTTTTATCTATAATAAGGATGACATGTGAGGATGGTAAGTGGATGCTGTGGCTCAAGGACATCTACATTTATCCTCCTATTGAGAATCAAAATGCAGATGCGTTGCACCCACTGACGACTAAGATAGAATGCCTTGTTTCCAGTAAAAAGGGTCTCCTGTTCTCTACACTCGCCATACGAAACCCAGTAGCACTGAGCTGCTATTTTACGCTGATATTCCGTGAGAGCGTGGTCTTCCATGGTTAAGCCGACCCATTCGTGCTACTACCTACTACCATGATATAGCTGTAACATGGTTATACCACGTATAGCATTTACGGTAAATGTAAAACTACATTGTACAACCCATTTTACACCAAAACCCGTATAAAGTCTTTATACCGGCTTTAGGGTAAAAGGGTTGGGTTTTAGGACAAGGAAGTGTCCACCGCTCTGCCCCTTGACTTTGAAATTTTTAATTTTATTTTTCATGTTTCCTTACGGTGTTTCCGTCCGAGCACGTGGTATCAGTATTTAAATTTGTAATTATCATTATTTCTTTACATTGTTCCCGTCGAAACGAACGAACAAGGGTACTGTAAAATTTACATTAGGCGTTTATCCCCTGAGCTATCATGCCACGTAGGTACTCTTACGGACCGATAACGAAAAGTATAAAGAAGATACAAATGATTTTTGGCATGTCTTACCTTGTTAATGGCATCGATGCACGCGCCTTTCTCCAGTAGCAACTCTACAACAGCTGTGTGTCCAGCTCGCGCAGCCAGCGCCAGTGGCGTGTCCCCAGCAGCGTCCGTACCTTGTACGCTCGCTCCAAGAGTTATTGCGTATGCGACGACGTCCACTGAACCTTTGACGCAGGCGCATTGTAGGAGATCGTTGTGTTTCTGCAAGATTTTTTTCTGTTTTTATTTTCAAGACTATGAAATATGGTATCTAGAATTTTTTAATATAGGGTCACTATAGGGCTATTATTCTGCTAAGCGAGTCTGGGTTGACACCACCCTCGCTTTATTACCCAATCAACACCTCTCTGTTCTACCCAAGGTTAGCTGGTGGAGGATGTCATAAGCATTAAGCTCGCCTTTTGTACAAAATCTTTGGTGCAATAAAAATAAAATAAATAAACACCTACAGCTGTGTTCATGTGTCATAAACTGGTACACGTGGTAGAGTCAAGTTGCAGCCGTAGAGATAATTCTATGGCTTTTTTTTTTTTTCCATGGGGAAATGCCTACGCATACCCGCCTCGCGGGGGCAAGGACGGGTTATGTCGGACTCGCACCGACTAAAACCCCATAGTGTTCCACCTTTGTCGCATATTGGCAGGGCTACGGGAACGCTTTCGCACACATCCGCGGCCCTACTAGCGCCTGCCGCCCCATGGCAGCACTTCCTCGGGAGAGGAAAATTCCTCCCCGTTCTCCTTCCCAGGTAAGGCGCACCAGAACACATGGCGCGCCTTCCTCCACGGCCTCCAATTACGTCTGTGCAACAGACGCCCCCGCGTCCGATGCACAAAGGCCATGGGGCCAGGAAAAACGAGCACTTAGAAGTACTAGCCTTCCCGACCCCAGCGGCGGATCTGGTCTATGGCTCCGCCGCCAACCAAGATTCGGCTGCGGAGGGTAGGGAGAGCGGCGCCTCGCAATACCGACAATCCTCTCCCCCCGCAGCCCCACCACCACCGCATCAACGGTGCGACCCCGTTTGAGTCGCGAAGGATAGGGCGAGTGGCGCATCGCCATACCAACACTCCTCTTCCTCCGCGACTCCACCTCGGCTGCAGCGGTAGAGGGTGCGCGAGTCCCCACTCGCTGCAGTCCACCAGCACACATCCAAAGTGGGCTCCCCAAGCCCACTCGGAGCGGCCACCTCAGGCCGGCCCTTCACCTCGGGCCAGCCACGTGGGTTCCTCTTTGTTCACCGTGGGAGACCAAGCCACGGCTACTAAGCCCCCCCGCCACGACAAGGCGGGAACCCGTTCGGGGGGGATAATTCTATGGCTGCAGCTATATTATGGTTTTAGCAGAAACGCATCGGCTCGACCGGGGAAGGAACACGCTCTCACAGAATACCAACGTAAAATAGCAGCTTAATGCTGTGTTTCGCATCGGGAGTGTAGAGAACCGGAGACCCGTTTTACTGGAAATGAGGCATTCGTACTTAGTCCTCAGATTTGACAACGCATCTACATTTTGATTCTTAATCGAGGATAGATGTCGCCGTCGATGGGCCGCAGCATCCATTTACCATCAGGTGAACTGTGTGCTCGTTTGTCGCCCTTTATTCTATAAAAAAGACTGTAAGGCATTTTATCTTAGTTCTCTTTGGACTTTTTTTGTTTGAAGTTGTAGTCAGATGTCATTGGTTACAATAAGCCAATTGGCATCATAAGGACTGTTAGCACATTTTTCGTTGAAATACAATAACCGATCACCAATCTGCCTAATCGTAGTAGAGTCATACTACCGCTATATTATGGTTGTAGCACGAATGGGTCGGCTCGACCGGGGAACCTGTGTCTGTGTGTTATAAAATTAAGTAAGTGCTTAATTTTACTTCCTATATTTGCATTATTATCTTATGAAATAATTTATTTATTAGACAAATCAAAAAACATCCTAATTTCAATAGAGAAGATGGCTGGGTGCTACCATGTGCTTGGGATCCTATAATAAATTAAATCCCAACCCAAGTATACAACTGCAAGACTTCAAGATACCATAAGTTCATACTGCGTAGATCGGTAGACGTTGAACATCTCAGTCCTGCCCGTGACCATGAGTGCTGTAAAGCGTTCGAAACGTCGGGTATTTAAAAAAGTTAAATATACGCGATAAATTCCGTAAAAACTAGTATTATTTCAATGTGTAGTGTTCGCGTAAATATAAGAAATCATTAAGAAAAATATAATTTTGAAGACATGTAAAGTTCGCCAAGACGCATTGGGGCAACGTGGCGTACACTTTCTTCCCCAAATAACCCTCTCAGAAATGAGGTGAGGTCTGTCCCCAGTAATGGGACGTATATGGGCTGTAATGTTTAACTTTATCTTTAAGTGTATGTTTTTATTGTTATATTGGAGCTCGTGATTAGTTTAGTTCATTGAACCCATGTCTCCGGCGGGTACTGAAAATCATTGTTGTACTAGTAATTACCGCTGTGGTTTCTACAACATTTTTGCTGAGTAGACGCCATTTAGCTCCTAAATTATTTTGTGTTATGTTAATTTATATTTAGGCATATTTGGAAGTAAATAAATTATATGATTATTTTAGGTATTACCAGTCTCCATTTTGTATATGAATGAAATTCATTCAACGATTTTAAATAAGTTTTCAAAAAACCTAAAATATTTAATCTTATAAAGAATCTAAGTTGGGAACTAAGCTTACAATTTATTTATGTCGTTTGGTTTGGTAGACTTTCTTAACATTAAACAATGTTTAATTCATTAAGATATACAAACATGTTTATACGTCGCATAGCTAATTTTTTTTAGAAAAACTTCTTTAATAGAATAAATTTAAGAAAAACATGAACGACTTCAACTTGAAATTGAATTTAGAATCACTACACAGGTATATTATTTCGTTAAATATAACATTCAAAATTGGTAAACTTATGTCGGAGTTATCGCGTCACATCATAATCAGCCAGTAACACACGGCCCCGAGCTGTTTAAGTATGTATTATATACATAACCGCGTTGTTATCGTGTCACAAGCGTTTAAACGTAACATTTTATCCTAAATTATGCTATCGAGCCTTCCGAACGACTCTGAATATACGAAGCTCTACACAGCATGAGTAAAGAAAGTTACTCCTTACTCACAGAGTATATCTCTATACTACCGTTACACTATACTGCTACTAATAAGAAATCAAATATTATTGAAGTAATTTAAAACTATACACTTGGTATTAATTGTTGTGTAATCTATGTCTCAGACTTTATTCTAGGGATGGGCAATTGAGTTTTTTTTATATATCGTATCGATATTTTTAAAAATTATCGATACATATCGTATAGATATTTTTAAAAATTATCGATACATATCGTATAGATATTT
Source organism: Parnassius apollo (assembly GCA_907164705.1). NCBI lineage: Eukaryota > Metazoa > Arthropoda > Insecta > Lepidoptera > Papilionidae > Parnassius > Parnassius apollo. The sequence continues at coordinate 3,443,004 of CAJQZP010000301.1, read as the reverse complement.
TTAAAAATTATAGATACATATCGTATCGATATTTTTAAAAATTATCGATATGTATCGCGTGACAAATACATATCGATATATCGTCATGTTTTGCATGATGTGATAAAACAAGGCCCGAAATGGTACTACTGGACGATTGGACGACGATAAACAAAAACGACAACAGCACGTTAATGCGTTTGTAGCTACTTATGTGGTTTAATGTTTTGTCGATTAAAACAACATTTTAAAATATATCGAAATTGATACGAATTCGATGCTCCAAAATAAATATTTTTTTTTGAGATTTATAAAATCGGCGATATATATCGATATTCTTTACCCAAGCCTACTTGATTCATTATTGTAATTCTTTGGTATAATACGTCTTAAAACTACAAATAAATGTAAGGTAAAGACTTTGATCGTATAGCCCAGACGTATAACCACATTTTATAGTGACCATATTAATGTTAAAAATCTTTTATGTTTTAAATATATAGATTGACTTGGCCATCGCATGAA